>CM059819.1:84210035-84335590 GCA_030435695.1 Brachymystax lenok tsinlingensis
CCTTAACAGGTCAGGTGGTGGAAATGATCAGAGTTATGCGTTCAACTTGAATAAAGATGAGAAACTCTGGTCTGTGGAGCCACTGGTCTGAGGGGAGGACTTCTGTTTAAACCATGTCCATTTGGGGATATTTTCTAGGACAGTAGAGGTGGTGAGCAGAGATGAATTTAACCTGGATAAAGATGAGAATCTCTGCTCTGGGGAGGAGAGTCACTGACCTCAGATGGCTTGTTGCCTTGATAAAGAGGATACTTGCTGGCTTGAGGAGATTATAATGTTTTGTGGAGGAAATGTGGCTTGATGACTTAAAGAGGAGGAGGAATCATTGGGCGACACTTTTAATTACCAACGTAACCTCAGTGGTACAGTGGCTTCATCGAGTTCCAGCTCTAGGCAGACAGCACGTCAGGAATGCTGTAAGACACCACAGAGACAGGTAAGTATCTATATATTTCCATGTTTGTTGCATGTACACTAAACCCTCACATTTGGATAATGTCACTTTTTAAAGTGACAACATATATATTAACAGTGTAAAGCATGAATACATGTTTAAACATTCTTTACCCCATCTTAATTCTCTTCCAGATGCCTGGCTTTTTCTTTGTCTTAGATGTTTCAGCCTTTTCTGGAGCCTCTAGCTGCTGGTTCTCTGGCCACTCCTGCTGGTTCTCTGAACTTCCCTCCTGGTTCTCTGCCCATGCATGTTGCCTCCTTGGCCCCTCCTGCTGGCCATCTCCAGATCCAACAGGCTCTTGGCTTACCTGTTGGCCTGTGGCCCACCCTGGCAATTCCTGGCCTTGGTTGTAGTCATGGCTGTGTTGGGTGGTGATGTAATGGGTGTTGAACTTCTTGATTTGCATCAGCCTCCAGATTCATCTGCTCCAGCCATTTCTCCTGCTTGTCTTTCAGGAACTGTTCCTTCATCCTCTCCCTCTCCTCCTTCAGTTTCTGATGATTCCGTTTTTAAGCAGGACTTCTCTCTCCACTGCTTATTGAAATCCTCCAACTTCTTCCTTTTCTCCTCATCCTTCAGCAGATCCTTCCTCTTCTCCCTCTCTCTCTCTGCCCGGGTCATGGTGGCTGTTAGCCTTGTGTGTCCAGGGATGGCTGGGAGGGGAGAAGAAATAAAGTTCACATTCAACGTAGTGGATCTGGTATCAACTTAAATGTAATGGACACAGGGAATTAAGAATAGAAAACCCAGTTGGATCTCAATGATTCTATACTCTTTTCAATTGAGCAAGGCATTAAATTTGTCAATAAAGTTCAATAATTCCCATCCCGAAATGACCTGACCCTAAGATTAACATGAGTCCCAAATGGCACCTATTCTTTGTATAGTACCAGGGCATACGTGATCGCTTTAGTGGCCCCCGACCCCCAGTCAGTCAGTCACTCATTTAGCCATGTCAGCTGACATATTTTTGGGACAGTACTTTTATATTATAAACAATGATGCAACATGGTGACTGGTGTGGAACTTATGTGTGTGTAGGGGAGACTAAAGAGGATGATGTCATAAGCAGAGGGAAAACAGGTCTTACCTATGTGGACGATCTTATAGCCCTCCTCAGCTTCTCTCTGATGGGTTCTTCTATCTTTCTGACGTTCCTCTTCTCCCACTTCTTCGTTAGCCAGCCCACAGCTCTCCTTCTGGATACTTTTATCAGGTGGGAGAAGGTCCTCATTGTCGTCTTCATTCTCCTCCTCCTTTTCAGGTTTTTCTCCTCCTCTTCAGTGTTCTCCTCTTGTTCTTCTCAAGGATCTCTCCTCTCTTTCCTCTTCCGCCATCTCCTCTCTTTTGTTGGCCTCAATCATCTTCTCTCTCTCTAATTAAAGCTAAATGGCCTTCAATGACTCTCTTTCTCTCCTCCTCTCTCTCTGCCTCTCTCTGTCTCTCCTCCGCTCTTAGTCTGAACATTTCTTTCTGTCTAGCAATTTCAATCTCTTGTTTTTATCCTGCTCCTCTTGTCGTCTTGCCATCTCCTGTTTTCTTTCCATCTCCAGTCGTCTTTCCTCCTTCTCCCTCCTGATTTGTTGTCCTCTTTCTATGTGTTCTCGTTCCCCTTCAACACTTCTAACCTCCTCTCTTTACGCCTATTGAAGACTTCCTGCTTTTGCTTTAACATTAACTACTACATGTTTCTTCATGCTTACTTCCTTTCTTCTCTCTTCTCTTTCTATGTACTCTTCCTCTGCTTCCTTAATCACCTCCTGCTTTTCTTCCATCTCTCTCTCCTGTTCTATCTCCAGTTCATTCTGTCCCTCAATTTCCCCCAAAATATTTTTCTGCTTTCTTCTTCCTGCTTCCTGACTCTCTCTCATAATCATCTTTTCTTTCTCCGTCTCTTTCTGTAGCTGATCTGTTAATTCAATCTCTCTCTGATTCTCATTGTCTTTCTCCCTTTCTTTCTCTTTCTCCATTTGTTTCTGTCTCTTCTCTTGTTGTTGTCGTCTGTGTATCTCTTCTATCTCTCTCTGTCTCTTGTTGTCCCTCTCTCTTCCCTCCTTCTCCATGTCAATTTGCTTCTGTTTCCATCTATCTTCTTCTTCTTGATCTCTCTCAAACTTTCTTCTCTCTCCTCTTGTTGTTGTCGTCTCTCTTTCTCTTTCTCTCCCATCACTCTCTGTCTCTCTTCTACTCTTTCTTCCTCTTCCATCTCCATTTGCTTCTGTTTACATCTTTCTTTTTCGTCCTCTCTTTCAATCTCTCTCTGTCTCTCTTTCTCCCGCTCTCGTTCTTCCTCTTCCATCTCTATTTGTTTCTGTTTACATCTTTCTTCTTCATGCTCTCTTTCAATCTCTCCCTGTCTCTCTTCTTCTCTTTCCATATTTTTCTGTCTCTTCTCCATTCTCTTTCTTTCAATCTCTCTCTGTCTCTCTTTCTCCCTCTCTCGTTCTTCCTCTTCCATCTCTATTTGTTTCTGTTTACATCTTTCTTCTTCTCTCTCTTTCAATCTCTCTCTGTCTCTCTTTCTCCCTCTCTCGTTCTTCCTCTTCCATCTCTGTGTGCTTCTGTTTACATCTTTCTTCTTCATGCTCTCTTTCAATCTCTCCCTGTCTCTCTTCTTCTCTTTCCATATTTTTCTGTCTCTTCTCCATTCTCTTTCTTTCAATCTCTCTCTGTCTCTCTTTCTCCCTCTCTCGTTCTTCCTCTTCCATCTCTACTTGTTTCTGTTTACATTGTTCTTCTTCATGCTCTCTTTCAATCTCTCTCTGTCTCTCTTCTTCTCTTTCCATATTTTTCTGTCTCTTCTCCATTCTCTTTCTTTCAATCTCTCTCTGTCTCTCTTTCTCCCACTTTCGTTCTTCCTCTTCCATCTCTATTTGTTTCTGTTTACATCTTTCTTCTTCATACTCTCTTTCAATCTCTCTCTGTCTCTCTTCTTCTCTTTCCATATTTTTCTGTCTCTTCTCCATTCTCTTCTTGATCTCTCTCTGTCTCTCTTTCTCCCGCTCGTTCTTCCTCTTCCATCTCTATTTGTTTCTGTTTACATCGTTCTTCTTCATACTCTCTTTCAATCTCTCTCTGTCTCTCTTCTTCTCTTTCCATATTTTTTTGTCTCTTCTCCATTCTCTTTCTTTCAATCTCTCTCTGTCTCTCTTTCTCCCACTTTCGTTCTTCCTCTTCCATCTCTATTTGTTTTTGTTTACATCTTTCTTCTTCATGCTCTCTTTCAATCTCTCTCTGTCTCTCTTCTTCTTTTCGTATTTTTCTGTCTCTTCTCCATTCTCTTTCTTTCAATCTCTCTCTGTCTCTCTTTCTCCTGCTCGTTCTTCCTCTTCCATCTCTACTTTGTTTCTGTTTACATTGTTCTTCTTCATGCTCTCTTTCAATCTCTCTCTGTCTCTCTTCTTCTCTTTCCATATTTTTCTGTCTCTTCTCCATTCTCTTTCTTTTTGATCTCTCTCTGTCTCTCTTTCTCCCACTCTCGTTCTTCCTCTTCCATCTCTATGTGCTTTTGTTTGCATCTCTCCGCTTCTTCTTCTCTCTCCATCTCCTTCTTCTTCTCATCTTCTTGTTGTCTCTGTTTTGGGATTTTCTCCATTCTCTTTCTTTCTACCTCTTTTTGTGTGTCGTTCTCACCCTCCATCTTCTCCTCCATGTCCATTTGGTTCTGTTTCCATTTGTATTTGTCTGTTTCCATATTTTCTAATTCTGTCAGCTGTTCCTTGATTTTCTTGAAGACTTCCTCCAATTCAGACGTCTTTTTGTCATTGATGAGGGCTGTCTCCATCTCCATCTCTCTCTCCACTCTATTTTTCATCTCCTCTTCACTTTGTCTACAACCATTTTCGCTCTCTCTGTCTCTGTAAAATGTTCTCTCTGGTCCAGTCTCGTCTTTCAATCTAATCTCTTCTTTCATTCTCACAACCTCTCTGTCTAACACTAGTACATTTTGGTTAACCTGTTTCACTCTCTCATTCTGTCTTCTATACGCTTCTTTCGCTCTTTCAAATTTGATTTTGTATTGAATCTCTTTGTTGTCATATCTTCTTTCAGTCTCTCAACCTCTCTCTCTAACTCTTTTACCTTTTCGTTAACCAGTTTGACTTTCTCATTCTCTGCAATATTCATGTCTCTTTCACTTTCAAATATTGTTTCCTTTTCAATCTCTTTCAATCTCTCAATCTCTCGCTCTAACGCTTTTATCGCTTTCTTCTGCCTGTTTCGCTTTCTTCTTCATTTCTTGTCTTTCCAATTCTGCTTTTCTCTCCTTTCTCTCTCTTTTCCCTTCTCTCTTTCCCTCTCTCTTTCTGTCTCAATAGGTTCGTTGTTCCAGGCCAGTCTTGGTCGCTGATCCTCCATGACTTTCTGCCATAGCCTCAATCTCTCTATCTCTTGCTTCATTTTAAAATGTTAAATTAGTAATCATTTATGATCAAGACATACTTTCAAAGGATTTGCAGAGAGTGATACATAGAAATACACCTAGACCTAGGTAATTGAATCAAACACTGGACAACATCAACAGCAGGGTCATTTTGATCAATTCATCTGGACAATTCATTGTCAATGAATGTATTGACATAGTTAGAAAAATTATGAGACATTTTATGGAATTAATTATGTCCAAAATGTGTACAAATACAAACACACAACTAGCTTGCCCATTCAGTTCGGGGTTTGAGAAATTCCCAATTCAATTTGTGTGATGTTACAACAATGTTGCCTCTGATGTTTATTCTTGTAGAAATGACTCCTACCAATGATGTTTCACTAATGTAATTATTTACAACCTGCACAGATCCAGTTATCAACAACAACAACAGTAATGATGTTAATAATGAAGTGGATATTCAACCAGCAGAAGAAAGGCATATTGGTTGAGATAAATTAAGGTTAGAGTTAGGTTCAGGACCTAGGGTTGGGTTAAGGTAAAGGTTAGGTATAGTTCCAGTGAGGTTAAGGTAAGGGTTAAGGAAAGGCATAAAAGTTAACATTGGGTTAGCGTACCGCTGTCCGCCACAAATCATTTTCAGCTGGGTAAATATACACTGCCTTTTAATAATAACAATGACATGTCTTACGTGGGCCAGTTGTAGGTCGACCATCAGTAGCTCCAGCAGTTGTTTGAGTCTGTTGATCTCCTGCATTTTTCTTTGGTTCTCCTCCCATTCTGTGGCTCTCTCTGCCTCCTCTGTCTCTCTCTGCCTCCTCTGTCTCTGTCTCTCTGCCTCTCTGTCTCTCTGCTTCTCTCTGTCTCTCTGCTCTTCTGCCTCCCTGTGGCTCTCAGCCTCCCTGTGGCTCTCTGCTCTGTGGCTCTCTGCCTCCCTCTGTCTCAGGATCTCAGCCTTCCACTCTGTCTCATTATACCCTGTCTACTCTGCCTCCTTTCTCTAAAAGCGCTCTGAGATTGCTCTCTCAGACTCTTGTGGCTCTCCCTGCTCCCCATTCCTCTTCTCCTCCTCCTGAGGCTCTCTGAAGTCTGTCCATCTCCTCCCTCTGGCTCTCTCCCCTCAACTCCCTGTGGGCTTCTGCCTCTGTACGGTCTTCTTCTCTCTGAACTGAACTCCATCTCTGCCTGCTCTGGCTGGGAGCAAAGAATGTCAACACATTATTTAGGAAGTCTCAGACAATTTATTACAATATTAAAGCCTTCCAACTTCTGTTCAATTAAATTGCTCTTTAATCACTTCAACTCACACCTTCATCTTTTAAAGTGATCGTCCATGAGAGAGGTTGGCTCTCTGGTCAGGGCGTTATGTATTCAGACACTGAGCCTGCTTCAGCGTTCCACACATTCCCTCTTTAGGTTTTTGAATGACTTACAGACTGTTCCACACCCGCAAGTCCCAGTAGGAGACGGAGATCCTCCAGAAGTGTCCATCTCCTCTGCAGGAAAGGTCTACAAGTTTTCGATTTCTGTAAAGAATAGATGCATTCATTCAGTAACAATGTGTGTTCTTCTCATGTTTCTGTCACTAGATGGTGGCATTGTACATAACATTTACTCACCAGGTCAGTGAATTCTGGAACAGCATTCAGAGTACACAGTAATCAAGTTCTCTAGCTCTACAAACCCATCATGCATCAGCACAACTAATATAATAACACACTCATCACAACTTCATAATCACAGTTCACCTGGATTGTGTTCACACAGTGTTTCAGGGAGCAGTGAGTGCTGATTCAGGATCAGGTCCCCCCAACTGTCCATCAAAACGTGATTCAGTATGATTTAAAACAAAACTGATTATTGATCAGCACTCCTTCTATGAGACTTTGTGAACGAGCCTATGTGAAGGAACCTTCTGGCATATGCTGGCTAGACAGAACACAGACAAAACAGATAGTCAGATGACAGGTCAGTCATCAGCAAGACAGACAGACAGAAGAGTCGATATAGATGGGAGTGATTGATAGCAACAGAAAACAAACCATAATTAATAATTGTGTTTTATAAGGCTAGCTATATAATGTCAGAAAGAAAAATATTTCAAATACATTAACGTTTCACCTTCCGATTTGTTATCTTACCATGACAGAATTAGAGGCTATGAAGGCTAGCGGCAGCAATGTAATGTAAACTTGTGTAAGATATTTGACTCCACCTCAATCTCACTTGTCAACCCGCAGTTTTAGTGTGGAACCCTGAATAATATCTTTGGCATTAACTTTCTCTGGCCTGAGCTGTATTGTTGCGGGTCATTTGAAACGCTTGAGCGTCATAATCGGTTCACCGCGCCTGCTTGATTGACAGCTAGGGTCTCCTGCGCATCAAAGTGTCCAATTAAGTCGATATTGTTTAGCTTACTCGCAATTGATAAAGACGTTTATAACTATTTTCACAAATGGGTTTTTAGTGAGTACACAAAATAATAACAGAACAGCCATCTCTGTAATAAACAAACACATGCCACTACAACCGTCGTGCAGCGTTCGCGACCGACACATCACCACACCGTAGTTCCCCCACCGTTGCGTATCAGTGAGCTGGAGGAGCGTTCGGTCCAACTTCATCCAATTGAACTTAGCGGCGCATCATCCATCCGCTGAACTCCGAAGGACTGGGAGGATAGCTTTACGATGCATCAAGGTTTGGGGGAGTACATTCATTGAAACTCAATGACTGTTTTTAAATTCTTGAGGACCTTGCTCCAGGGAAATCCTCAGCAGCCAGGTCTCTGCTGTGCGACAAGGAGGCATCTTTCCTTCTTCATCATGCTTATTATACTGTACATATCTGTCACTTCAAGTAGATGCGCATAGTCTGTTGAGTTGTCACAGTTCCAGCCAAAAACATGTAGACCTGGATGTGAGAAGGGGAGCTGATTCTAGGATAACACATGGAGATGACATTTTGTCTTTATATGTAGATTATTTTTAATGGTTTTATATTTCATATTTGATTGATGGTTAGGCCTATGACTTTTGATCTCCACTTTGGCTACTCTTCTCACCATGGCATTGTCCTCTTCTTGCTATATCTTACACCTTATGCCCCTTGTGCAGCATCTTCTCTCTAAGCAATGAGCTGCATGATAGTTTGAATGAGTTGAGTAAACTACACTGTTGTTAGCTTCTCAGTCTGTACTGTACTGTCCCTGGAAGACTCCTCCACATAGTTCACCTAGATCCAGTCCACTTTTGTACCGCTGGTCAACTAACTCATCCTAACTCTCTGATTAGTGAATCAGGTGTGCTGGTGGTGGAAATACATGATATGAACTGGGTTAAGGGGGAGGACAGGTTTGAGAAGGGAAAGAGACTAAATGGACTTTCCCTGGACCAACATCCCATTGACAAGTCTCGTCTATCCAAACCTAAAACTGACCCTAACCTTAACTCCTAACATTAACCAAACCCTTAACTCCTTAAAGGTAGTCTCATCATGGGTGTGATTCAGACTGTAGTTTCTCCCTGTGTGTCCAGTAAACGCTCCTCATCATCATGGCTGTGATTCAGACTGTATGATTTTCTCCCTGTAGCTGTCCAGTAGACCTCCTCTCTATCATGGGTGTGATTCAGACTGTAGTTTCTCCCCCTGTGTGTCCCAAGTAAACCCTCCTTCTCATCATGCGGTGTGATTCAGCCTGTAGTTTCTCCTGTGTGTCCAGTAAACCTCCTCTCATCATGGGTGTGATTCAGCCTGAAGCTGGAGAGTCCAGTAGCAACCAGCTCCTGGACCACTTTATTATTAGTCAGGGATGGATAGCATGTCTGAGAGTTACAGTAGGGTATTTCCATGTAAAAAAGGACCCAGGAGCAAATTCAACGCCACGTCGTGAGGGAGCATGTTTAATTGGGTGTCAAATGAAATCTAAGAGTCTATATTTCCTATGGAAAAATGTAAATTCTAGATCCATTTTTTCAACCTTAGTGGAAGCTTTCTCCTTGATTTCTGGATCAACAGATGGAAAGAGGGATCTTAGAAAACATCACCAGAAAAAGTCCTTAAAGGTCCAATATCACGAACTACATAAAAACAGAATCATGTTGACATAAAGACTTCTGACTACTAATATCCAAGACTTATGTATTTGGTTTTGAGAAATCGTTAGAAGTAATATTGCTCTTGTGCCTTGTAATTCCTTTACCAAAATCCCACATAATCCTTTTTGATATTTTCACATTTGTCTTTTCTCAGAGAGGGAGGATAATGAAAGTTCACAGAAGTAACTGTAGCTTTTAATGGTAGACCTAATAATTCTAGTTCTATAGTGACTTTTCTGATGTATATTTAGTTAGTGGAATTATTAAGTGATTAAAACTCGTCATTCCGTGAATGGTAGCTTAAATTAACAAAAAATCTCCTAAATCCTAATGTTATGTACGCCTCATGTGGAGGAGAGGGGAACAGCTTCAACTCCCGTGTGGGAGTAGAAACAGGTATGTGGATCGTGATGAGTGCGTGGAGGAAGGGACGACAGAGGCAGAGAAAAATACAGTTTACCAGGAATGTATTATTCTAAACACGGTAAATTGGGGAAAAGGGTACTGACGGGAACCAAAGCAAAGACAAGCGTTAAAAGTTAAAGAGAGTCCTCTCCTAACTTACCTGCCTCTCTCCTCTTCATTACACAGCCTTTAGCACCACCTGGCTTGAGCTTTGCACCAAAAAATACAGGGGGTGCTGGGAGGGGTCAGAGCTCCAATCAGCGTATGGGGGCCGACTAATCAGCTGTTTCAGGAATCCAGGAAGCCATTTCACTGAAATACACACACATACCAAATCCACAATAACACAGAAATTGGGGAAACGTGAACACACTCTTTACCTCCAAAACCTGCAACTCCTGTAGTTTACAATGACAAAAACCAATAGTGCATCCCCAGTTACTTAACCCGTGATAGAGCATCGAGCGATCACGCCATTTGCGAACCCTTCCACATAGTGAATCTGTATATTGTATCCCTGTTACAATCAGAGGCCACCGCATAAGGCAGCGGTTCTCATTGTACATTTGCCTAAGAAACACTAAAGGATTATGGTCCGTGAAGACCAGAACAAGCAAGGCAGTGGAGCCCACATATACCTAAAAAACTGTAAGGCCAGCAATAAAGCCAGCGTCTCTTGTTCGTTGGTGGAGTACTTTGACTGACACAAGTTGAACTTAAGGGAGTAGAAACTGACAGGCCAATCCTCTCCCTCCTCATCTTCCTGCAAGAGAACCGCACTCCACCCACCCGCACTATACTAGCGTCTACCTCCAACTTAAAAAGGTCTGTCAAAGTTGGGGGCGGTAAGCACTGGGGCACTACAAAGTAGCGCTTTGGCGGACTCAAAAGCATTGTTACATTCCTGAGACCACTTAAATGGTACTTTGGGACTAAGCAGAGATGTAAGGGAGCTACTATCGTTCAGAAATGTGTACAGAATGTACGAGTAGTACCCTACCATCCCCAGGAATCTGCGCAACTGGTGGCGAAGTTGTGGGAGCAGGAAAAGCAACAATTGCTTCCACTTTGCCAGTTATTGGCCGCACTTGACCTCGCCCCACCTGCTTCCCCAAATAAGTCACAGTAGCCTTCCCAAACTCACACTTGGCCAAATGGAGGGTTAAAGAAGCATTCTCCAACCACTGAAGCACCCTTTTCAGATGATCAGAACAAGTAGACGAATTAATCACCACATCGCCAATGTAAGCAGTACAATTTGGCACATCCACGAACACAATGTTGACTGGGAGCTGAAAAGTGCATTACACATTCCAAAAGGCATCACAGTATATTGTTTGAAGTTATCAGGCGAACGAAGCCAAGATGTCAGAAGCTCGAGGGGTCAGAGGCACCTGCCAATAACCTTTTAGCAAATCTAACTTACTAACATAAGCAGCAGAGCCTATTCTATCAATGCAGCCATCTAAGTGAGGTAGAGGAAAATAATCCGATTTTGTAACGGAATTTATGCAATGATAGTCCCAGACATAAACGGGACGTACCGTCAGGATTAGGAACGAGAATACACGGGAACTCCAGGAGCTGTTACTGGGTTTTGCCATATCATTCTGTAATAAATAAGCTACCTCACTTTTCATTACCTCCCTTTTCTTAGTGTTAACCGGGACGGATGCTGACGAATAAGAGCAGCGTTCCCACATCCACGCCATGTTCCAAGATGGACGCAGGCGACTTGGAACGCCCTGAAACACATTTAGAAAAACTATTTATCAATAGGATAAGATTATTAGTTTGATTGTTATCCAAATGTTCCATTTGAGAGGGTCACTTTTCAGAATCACATAAGCGTTCACACTGTTGTAACTAATGGCGTAACTCCAACCCGTCCTCCTTATCCTCCTGTAGGTCCCAGCCAGGCTTCTGCACCACCGCAGCCACACTGGAGACGGCGGGTTGGACCGGCTTACCTGAGGAGCTGTCTGGAGAGTCACGCATATAATACGCTTTCAGCATGTTAACATGACACACACGGGAAGAACGCTTACGATCTGGGGTCTGTATCACATAATTGGTTTGTCACTGAGTTTCTTTTCCACTACAACTGAATTGGCTACAATGGGAAATCATAATAGTCACAAACCACAATTGGGTCACCTGGTAGTGTCCTCCCTTCCACTGGCATATTGTTCAGCTCATAACTGTTTTCTTTCTCTTCTCTGGTGGTCAAACCAAGAGTGTTAAAACAGTCTGAGTCTAGACAATCTCTCTCTGTCTCTCTCACTCTCTCTCTCTATCTCTCTCTGTTGATTCAGTCTGTCTTTATAGAGTCACTCTGACCAGACTGACTGATGTGGTTTCTTATCACAGACACTTGTCAGGAAAATTTGCAAGATTATGTTATAAAACTTTTATTAAACGGTGCTACAACCATTATATTATAAACCACTAACATGGAAGCTAACATTGACTGAAATCAACTAGCCTAGAACTAGCTAGCGCTTAGACAAGCTACATTTGGTTAGCATCAAGCTAGCTTAACTGTTAAACGCTATTTTTGTAGAAATATTAACACATTTTTCGTGACATCACATATTTCAGTATATTACCTGAACTAATCTGAGTCTTTGTTGATAGAAAATAAAACAAATAGGATCTAAAATGTTGAAAAAAGTCAGGAGAGTTCAGACGCCATCTTGATCCCTTCTCTTACATGTAACCATTAGCAACCTAGCCAACGGGGAAAATACCAACCAGTTTTTCACTCTGTTAAAACTCCCTTCAAACTCAAAGTCACCATTATTAGTCAGTTGTACAACCAAATGCCTTCAACTGAAATGTGTCTTCTGCATTTAACCCAACCCCTCTGAATCAGAGAGGTGCGGGGGGCTGCCTTAATCGACATCCATGTCTTCGACACCCAACAGTAGGTTAACTGCCTTGTTCAGAGGCAGAACGACAGATTTTCAAACTTGCAATCTTCCGGTTACAAGTACAACGCTCTAACCACTAGGCTACCAATTTACTTCAAATGTGACCAAACTCATGGACTATGTAGTTAACCATGTCACCTCAATATGTTGAGAGTCATATTGCACTTTTGCACATTATGTAACTGAATTAATAGGGTAAAATGATGACAAAGAGAAACTTTATTTGTTTTCAGTAGTAGGGCATTCTCCAAGATTGAAGAAGAAACCTCTAAGACTCACGATCTCACTAACGCCCCCATTGACGCCACAGCTCCCGCTAGCAGCAGTAATCATATACATTACTTTAATAAGGATCGGTGTCGCGCTAGCAGGACAACTTCCGGTGAAACTGGAGGGCGTGTAATTCAAATAAATTCTAATAGTTATTATAGTGATTAAACATTTAGGTACATATAAGTGTCTTATATCGGCTGAAAGCTTCAACAAGTGAACATACGTTTGTATTTACTCCTCAGACACCCTAAACTAAAACTATAATATTTCTTTCAGAAAGAAGTATGTTCAATAGGAAACCAATTTTAGCAGGTGCTAACTTCATCATGGTGCGCAATGACACTGATTTCCAAGACTGTTATTGTTACTGTTATTTCTTATTGGTTGTTATTTCTTATTCGTTTTTGAAGTTACAAGCCTGAAACCTTGAACATAGACTGCTGACACCCTGTGGAAACCATAGGAATTGCATATAGGGAGTGAATTTACAATATGAGCTTTCTCTTGTATTTCTAAGAAGATGGTCTCTCTCCAAAAAAGTTCTGGTTGTTTTTTCTTTGGATTTTCTCATACCATATCTATTGTGTTATATTCTCCTACATTATTTTAACATTTCTACAAATTTCAAAGTGTTTTCTTTCCAATGGTACCAATTATATGCATATCCTGGCATAAATCCTAAAATAAAGTACAGATATCCCAGAAAACGACTTAAGTAGTACTTTAAATAAATTTTACTTTACACCACTGGTTTGCCTCAATAAATTAATGCTTGAACATTGGTAGCCAGGATAAGCTGTTTGTATCTAGTCTCTTAATGATTGGATAACGGTGCAAGTTAGACACATTTTTTGTTTGCATGTGAGCATGTCTTTTTCTGTCGGTTCTGTCAATGTTGAGTGATCACACATACCTCAGCACGCATAGGAGGTTACTTTGCCTGCTTGTAAATGTGTGTTAAAAGTGGGGATGATTCATATTATCTCAGATGATCTAAACTCCCCACCACGATTAGCCATTTATCTTTATAACAGAAAACCACTGAACCACCACTGCAATATATAGGCCTATACTGAAAAAAAAAGGTGTTTCTACAACCTAAAAGGATTCTTCCGCTGTCACCATAGTACAACCCTCTTTGGTTCCAGGAAGAACACTTCTGTGCCTAGATAGAACACATTTGGGCTTCATTCCACAGAGGGTTCTACCTGGAACCAAAAAGGATTTTCCTTTGGTGACAGCCAAAGAACCCTGTTGGAACAAGTTCTTGTTGTACTCAACAAGTTCAACCTGTTAAGTTTACACCATTTCATTCCTGTTCTCAAACAGCTGATTGGTATTCAAGATAACACGCACATAGCACCACCACCATTGAAGGTTTTCGTCAAACTCTTAAATAGCAGTGTTCCAAGATCCTCCACCAGGGGTGACTGTTGTATCCTCAAACAGACAAAAAGGAGACACAAGAGGGCCCCCACACTCATTTTAGATCCCAAGGGGTCTTTATTTTCACTATCTCCTTTGCCATCTGAGGCCTTGGATGGATCATATTGCAATGAGATGGGCACAGGGTATGTATGTACAGTCCTTTCTAGGGTGGTGGCAAATTAGTTGAACAGGAGAAGAGTGATGAGGTTTCTTGTGGAGGGAGAGCAGTGGGGGTGGTGGGTAGAACAGATGCAGTGACGTTGATTGGTTGCTCTGGCTCATCACCTGTTGACTAAAAAGAAAGAAAGATTTAGAAATTACTTCAACATTGCCATAGTTCAAAAGCTGAAAAGCCTTCATTAACATACTCCCAGACATAGAAAGACATCCAGTATTCACTGGAATGAATTAGCCTATTTACATTTTCATTCATCAATTAAATAAATGATACTATAGCACATTCTATGAAGTTATTATTGTAGACTATAGGCTACTCCTGTATCTACCTTCTACAATACCGTAATCATTGAATGAAGCAGCATACCCATCCACATTTACAATGGTAGGTGTGGCGATGGTAGGGATGGTAGGTGTGGTGATGGTAGGTGTGGTGATGGTAAGGTGTGGTGATGGTAGGTGTGATAGGTGTGGGTGTGGTGATGGTAGGGATGGTAGGTGTGGTGATGGTAAGGTGTGGTGATGTAGGTGTGGTAGAACTAAGAACAGATATAGCCCTTGGTTCACTCCAGACCTGACTGCCCTCGACCAGCACAAAAACATCCTGTGGCGTACTGCACTAGCATTGAATAGTCCCCGATATGCAACTTTACATGGAAGTCAGGAACCAATACACACAGTTAGTTAGGAAAGCAAAGGCTAGCTTTTTCAAACAGAATTTTGCATCCTGTAGCTCTAACTCCAAAACGTTCTGGAGAATAAGAGCACCTCCTCCCAGATTCCCAGTGCACTGAGGCTAGGAAACACTGTCACCACCCGATAAATCCACGATAATCGAGAATTTCAATAAGCATTTCTCTATGGCTGGCCATGCTCTCCTCCTGGCTACCCCAACCCCGGCAAACAGCTCCACACCCCCACAGCTACTTGCCCAAGCCTCCCAGCTTCTCCTTCACCCAAATCCAGATAGCAGATGTTCTGAAAGAGCTGCAAAACCTGGACCCGCACAAATCACCAGGGCTAGACAATCTGAACCCACTCTTTCTAAAATGATCCACATATACACATGGCATATGCTTGGGTGCCACCTTGACATCTCTGATCTGCTTGCCTCAATAAATGAATGCTAGAACATTGGTAGCCAGGATTAGCTGTTTGTATCTAGTCCCTTAATAATTGTGAATCGATGCAAGTTAGACACGTTATCTTTTGTTTGCATGTGAGCATGTCTTTTCTGTCTGGCCCTGTCAATGTTGAGAGATCAGCACACATGTGGTGATGGTAGGTGTGGTGATGGTAGGTGTGGTAGGTGTGGTTATGGTAGATGTGATGATGGTAGGTGTGGTAGGTGGGGTGATGGTAGGTATGATGGTTGGTGTAATGACAGGCACAGTGATGGTAGGTGTGGTGATGGTAGGTGAGATGGTAGGCATAGTGATGGTAGGTGTGGTGGTTGTGGGTGTGATGGTAGGTGTAGTGGTGGTAGGTGTGATGGTTGGTGTAATGGTAGGTATAGTGATGGTAGGTGTGGTGGTTGTGGGTGTGATGGTAGGTGTAGTGGTGGTAGGTGTGATGGTTGGTGTAATGGTAGGTATAGTGATGGTAGGTGTGGTGGTGGTAGGTGTGATGGTTGGTGTAATGGTAGGTATAGTGATGGTAGGTGTGGTGATGGTAGGTGTATTTATGTTAGGTGTGATAGTTGTGGTAGGTAGGTGTGGTAGCTGTGGTGAGGGTAGGTGTCATAGGTGTAGTGATGGTTGGTGTGGTGAAAGTAGGTCAGATGGTAGGTGTAATGGTAGGTATAGTGATGGTAGGTGTGGTGATGGTAGGTGTATTTATGTTAGGTGTGATAGTTGTGGTAGGTAGGTGTGGTAGCTGTGGTGAGGGTAGGTGTCATAGGTGTAGTGATGGTTGGTGTGGTGAAGGTAGGTATGGTAGGTGTGGTGATGGTAGTTGTGGTATGTTTGGTGATGGCATGTGTGATAGATGTGGTAGGTAGGTGTGGTAGGCAGGTTTGGTAGGTGTGGTGATGGTAGGTGTGGTGATGGTAGCTGTGGTAGGTTTGGTGATAGTAGGTGTGATAGTTGTGGTATCATCAAATCAAATCAAATGTATTTATAAAGCCCTTCTTACATCAGCTGATGTCACAGAGTGCTGTACAGAAACCCAGCCTAAAACCCCAAACAGCAAGCAATGCAGGGGTAAAAGCACGATGGCTAGGAAAACACCCTAGAAAGGCCAAAACCTAGAAAGAAACCTAGAGAGGAACCAGGCTGTGAGCGGTGGCCAGTCCTCTTCTGGCTGTGCCAGGTGCAGATTATAACAGAACATGGACAAGATTTTTAAAATGTTCATAAAACAGGCAGAACAGTTGAAACTGGAGAAGCAGCACGGCCAGGTGGACTCGGGACATCAAGGAGTCATCAGGCCAGGTAGGCCTTGGAGGAATGGTCCTAATGCTCAGGTCCTCCGAGAGAGAGAGAAAAAAAAAAAAGGAAGAGAGAGAGAGAGATAATTAGAGAAAGCATACTTAAATTCACACAGGACACCAGATAAGAGAAGAAATACTCCAGATATAACAGACGGACCCTAGCTCCCCGACACATAAACTACTGCAGCATAAATACTGGGGCTGAGACAGGAGGGTCGGGAGACACTGTGGCCCGTCCGACGATACCCCCGGACAGGGCCAAACAGGCAGGATATAACCCCACCCACTCTGCCAAGCACAGCCCCACACCACTAGAGGGATATCTTCAACCACCAACTTACCATCCTGAGACAAGGCCGAGTATAGCCCACAAGATCTCCGCCACGGCACCAGTAAGCCAGTGACTCAGTCCCTGTAATAGGGTTAGAGGCAGAGAATCCCAGTGGAGGAGAACCGGCCAGGCAAAGGTATGTACGGCAGGACCAAATCGAAAGATAGGTAGGAGCAAGCCCATGTAATGCTTTGCAGGTTAGCAGTAAAACCTTGAAATCAGCCCTTGCCTTAACAGGAAGCCAATGTAGAGAGGCTAGTACTGGAGTAATATGATCACATTTTGGGGTTCTAGTCAAGATTCTAGCAGCCGTGTTTAGCACTAACTGAAGTTTATTTAGTGCTTTATCCGGTAGCCGGAAAGTAAAGCATTGCAGTAGTCTAACTCTAGAAGTTACAAACGCATGGATTAACTTTTCTGCATCATTTTTGGACAGAAAGTTTCTGATTTTTACAATGTTACGTAGATGGAAAAAAAGCTGTCCTTGAAACAGTCTTGATATGTTCGTCAAAAGAGAGATCAGGGTCCAGAGTAACGCCGAGGTCCTTCACAGTTTTATTTGAGACGACTGTACAACCATCAAGATTAATTGTCAGATTCAACAAAAGATCTCTTTGTTTCTTGGGACCTAGAACTAGCATCTCTGTTTTGTCAGAGTTTAAAAAGTAGAACATTTTTCCGCCATCCACTTCCTTATGTCTGAAACACAGGCTTCCAGGAGGGCAATTTTGGGGCTTCACCCATGTTTCATCGAAATGTACAGCTGTGTGTCATCCGCATAGCAGTGAAAGTTAACATTATGTTTCCGAATGACATCACCAAGTGGTAAAATATATGGTGAAAACAATAGTGGTCCCAAAACAGAGCCTTGAGGAACACCGAAATTTACAGTCGATTTGTCAGAGGACAAACCATCCACAGAGACATACTGATATCTTTCCGACAGATAAGATCTAAACCAGGCCAGAACTTGTCCATGTAGACCAATTTGGGTTTCCAATCTCTCCAATAGAATGTGGTGATTGATGGTATCAAAAGCAGCACTAAGGTCTAGGAGCACGAGGACAGTTGCAGAGCCTCGGTCTGATGCCATTAAAAGGTCATTTTACCACCTTCACAAGTGCAGTCTCAGTGCTATGATGGGGTCTAAAACCAGACTGAAGCGTTTAGATACATTGTTTGTCTTCAGGAAGGCAGCTTTTTCTACAATTGTTTATTGAGAGAATGGAAGATTCGACATACGCTAATAGTTTTTTTTATTTTTTTTATTTAATGTTTTATTACGTTTTCTTTGTTTTTCTAATCAACCAACAGAACACATTACACATTCACAAAAAAAAAAAAGATTTAAAAATAAAAATAAATAACTGACAACAATAATAAAAGTAATACAAATAATATAGTAAACTAATAATAATAAAAATATATATATATATATACGTATATATACATACATACATACGTACATACACACATACATATATATATACATACATACATACACACAATAAATAAATACAACAACATAGCAGCAGGACTATCAAGATTCTTATTAGCTATTTCCAGCCTTAACTGAGACGATTTAACAAATGGTTAGTTTTTACAATACCTTATATAACATGGGTCTGCTCATTTCCCTAATCAGCCTATTCAATTTGTCCAATTTGAAATATAGTTCAGTAGTGGGGTCCAGAGTCTATCAAACTTTGGCTGTCTCTTGTGGAGGTCATAAGTGTGCTTTTCAAGAGGAAGAAAGTCAACAATCTGGTCAATCCACATTTTAAATGTAGGAGAAGAATTAGAAGCCCACAATAGAAGAATACATTTCTTAGCAAAGTATGTGATAGTCATAAACAAATGTTCTCTGTCCGATCAAGGACAAAGTCCTGCTGGGCATTAAGAAGATAGATACACGGGTCATATCAAACTGTACATCTAGTATTTCCTGTGCAGCAGTATGTATAGATTGCCCAAATCTGGCAATCTCTCTAAAACTCCAAAATACATGCATATAGGTTCCCCTTTCAGAGGTGCATCTTTACAGTTCCAAACGTTTTTATATTTTCTGGGTCAAGGTTTGGCTTTTTCAAGAGAGGCTTTATTACTGCCACTTTTAGTGAGTTTGGTACACATCCGGTGGATAGAGAGCTGTTTATTATGTTCAACATAGGAGGGCCAAGCACAGGAAGCAGCTCTTTCAGTAGTTTAGTTGGAATAGGGTCCAGTATGCAGCTTGAAGGTTTAGAGGCCATGATTATTTTCATCAATGTGTCAAGAGATATGGTACTAAAAACTTGAGTGTCTCTCTTGATTTTATGTTCTGGCAAAGTTGTGTGGACTCAGGACAACTGGAGCTTTGGAGGAATATGCAGATTTAAAGAGAAGTCCGTAATTTGCTTTCTAATGATCATGATCTTTTCCTCAAAGAAGTTCATGAATGTATCACTGCTAAAGTGAAAGCCATCCTCTCTTGGGGAATGCTGCTTTAGTTTTGGATTATTCTTATTCTCCTCAATTAACTTGGAAAAATAGGATGATTGAGCAGCAGTGAGGGCTCTTTCTGATACTGCACGGTACTGTCTTTCCAAGCTAGTTGGAAGACTTCCAGTTTGGTGTGGCGCCATTTCCGTTCCAATTGTCTGGAAGCTTGCTTCAGAGCTCGGGTATTTTCTGTATACCAGGGAGCTTGTTTTTTATGGCAAATGTTTTTTGTTTTTAGGGGTGCGACTGCATCTAGGGTATTGCGCAAGGTTACATTGAGTTCCTCAGTTAGGTGGTTAACTGATTTTTGTACTCTGACGTCCTTGGGTAGGTGGAAGGATTCTGGAAGGGCATCTAGGAATCTTTGGGTTGTCCGAGAATTTATATCACGACTTTTGATGATCCTTGGTTGGGGTCTGAGCAGATTATTTGTTGTGATTTCAAAGCGTAATAAAATGGTGGTCCGATAGTCCAGGAAAACATTAAGATCCACAACATTTATTCCACGGGACAAAACTAGGTCCAGAGTATGACTGTGGCAGTGAGTAGGTCCGGGAGACATGTTGGACAAAAACCGACAGAGTCGATGATGGCTCCAAAAGCCTTTTGGAGTGGGTCTGTGGACTTTTCCATGTGATTATTAAAGTCACCAAAAATGTGAATATTGTCTGCCATGACTACAAGGTCCCATCGAATTCAGGAACTCAGTGAGGAACGTTGTATATGGCTCCAGGAGGCCTGTAAACAGTAGCTATAAAAAGTGATTGAGTAGGCTGTATAGATTTCATGACTAGAAGCTCAAAAGACGAAAATGTAGTTTTTTTGTTTTTTGTAAATAGAAATTTGCTATCAGTAAATGTTAGCAACACCTCCGCCTTTATGGGATGCGCTGAGGGATATGGTCACTAGTGTAACCAGGAGG
This sequence comes from Brachymystax lenok tsinlingensis, assembly GCA_030435695.1. NCBI lineage: Eukaryota > Metazoa > Chordata > Actinopteri > Salmoniformes > Salmonidae > Brachymystax > Brachymystax lenok. The sequence continues at coordinate 84,230,358 of CM059819.1, forward strand.
TGAGGCCTCATTAAACACAGTAAATTCATCAGGCTTAAGCCATGTTTCAGTCAGGCCAATCACATCAAGATTATGATCAGTGATTAGTTCATTGACTAGAACTGCCTTGGAAGTGAGGGATCTAACATTAAGTAGCCCCATTTTGAGATGTGAGGTATCCCAATCTCTGTTCAATAATGGCAGGAATGGAGGAAGTCTTTATTCTAGTGAGATTGCTAAGGCGAACAGCGCCATGTTTAGTTTTGCCCAACCTAGGTTTCGAGGCACAGACACAGTCTCAATAGGGATAGCTGTGCTGACTACACTGACTGTGCCAGTGGCAGACTCCACTAAGCTGGCAGGCTGGCTAACAGCCTGCTGCCTGGCCTGCACCCTATCTCATTGTGAAGCTAGAGGAGTTAGAGCCCTGTCTATGTTCGTAGATAAGATGAGAGCACCCCTCCAGCTAGGATGGAGTCTGTCACTCCTCAACAGGCCAGGCTTGGTCCTGTTTGTGGGTGAGTCCCAGAAAGAGGGCCAGTTATCTACAAAGTCTATCTTTTGTGTGGGGCAGAAAACAGTTTTCAACCAGCGATTGAGTTGTGAGATCTGCTGTTGAGCTCATCACTCCCCTAACTGGGAGGGCCAGAGACAATTACTTGTGATGAGAGGAGGTTTACTGGACACACAGGGACAAACTACAGGCTGAATCACACCAATGATGAGGAGGAGGTTTACTACAGACTGAATCACACCCATGATGAGAGGAGGTTTACTGGACACAGGGAGAAACTGCAGGCTGAATCACACCCATGATGAGAGGAGGTTTACTACAGTCTGAATCACACCCATGATGAGAGGAGGTTTACTGGACACACAGGGAGAAACTACAGTCTGAATCACACCCATGATGAGACTACCTTTAAGGGTTAAGGGTTTGGTTAATGTTAGGGTTAAGGTTAGGGTCAGTTTTAGGTTTTGGATAGACGAGCTGTCAATGGGATGTTGGTCAGGAAAGTCCATTTAGTCTTTCCTTCTCAAACCTGTCCTCCACCTAACCAGTTCATATCATGTATTCCACCACCAGCACACCTGATTCACTAATCAGAGGTTAGGATGATTAGTTGACCAGCGGTACAAAGTGGACTGGATCTAGGTGAACTATGTGGAGAGTCTTCCAGGGACAGTACAGTACAGACTGAGAAGCTAACAACAGTGTAGTTTACTCAACTCATTCAAACTATCATGACTATTGCTTAGAGAGAAGATCTGCACAAGGGCATAAAGTGTAAGATATAGCAAGAGAGGACAATATGGTAGAAGGTAGCCAAAGTGGAATCAAAAGTCATAGAGCCTAATCATCAATCAAATATGAAATATAAAACCAAAATATAATCTACATATAAGGACAAAATGTCTACATGTGTTATAGAATAGCTCCCTTCTCACATCCAGGTCATGTTTGGACTGGAACGGGACAACTCAACGGGCTATGCGCATCTACTTGAAGTGACAGATATGTACAGTATAATAAGCATAGTGAAGAAGGAAAAGATGCCACCTCTGTCGCACAGCAGAGACATAGCTGCTGAGATTTCCCCTGGAGCAAGAGTCCCTCAAGAATTTAAAAGCAGTCATTGAGTTTCATTGAATGTACTCCCAAACGCTTGATGCATCGTAAACTATCCTCCCAGTCCATTCGGAGTTCAGCGCGGATGGATGATGCGCCGCTGCCATTTAATTGGATGAGAAGTTGGACGAACGCTCCTCCAGCTCACGAGATACGCAACGGTGGAGAACTACAGTGTGGTGATGTGTCGGTCGCGAACGCTGCACGACAGTTGTGATGGTGTGTTTGTTTGTACAGAGATGGCTGTTCTGTTATTATTTTGTGTACTCACTAAACACCCACATTTGTGAAAATAGTTATAAACGTCTTTATCAATTATGAGTAGCTAAACAATATCGACTTCTTGGACACTGATGCGCAGGAGAACCCCTAGCTGTCAATCAAGCAGGCGCGGTGAACCGATTATGACGCTCAAGCGTTTCAAATGACGCAACAATACAGCTCCAGGCCAGAGAAAGTTAATGCCAAAGATATTATTCGGTCTCCACACTAAAACTGCGGGTTGACAAGTGAGATTGAGGTGAGTCAAATATTTACACAAGTTTACAATACATTAACCTTCCGCTAGCCTTCTTAGCCTCTAATTCTGTCATGGTAAGATAACAAATCGGAAAGGTGAACGTTAATGTATTTGAAATATTTTTCTTTCTGACATTATATAGCTAGCCTTATAAAACACAATTATTAATTATAGGTTTGTTTTTTTCTGTTGCTATCAATCACTCCATCTATATCGACTCTTCTGTCTGTCTGTGTTGCTGACTGACCTGTCTGTCTGACTATCTGTCTGTCTGTGTTCTGTCCCTAGCCAGCATATGCCAGAAAGGTTCCTTCACATAGGCTCGTTCACAAAGTCTCATAGAAGGAGTGCTGATCAATAATCAGTTTTGTCTTTTAAATCATACTGAATACGTTTTGATGGACAGGGGGGGACCTGATCCTAGATCAGCACTCCTGCCCTGAAACACTGTGTGAACACAATCCAGGTGAACTGTGATTATGAAGTTGTGATGGGGTATTATTATATTAGTTGTGCTGATGCATGATGGGTTGTAGGCTAGAACTTGAGTACTGTACTCTGAATGCTGTTTCTGGTGAGTAAATGTTGTGTACAATGACACCATCTAGTGACAGAAACATAGAAACACACATTGTTACTGAATGAATGCATCTATTTATTTTACAGAAATAAAACTTGTAGACATTTCCTGCAGTCTCTGAGGAGATGGACACCTCTTCTTCTTCTGGACGATCTCCGTCTCCTACTGGGACTTGCTTCTTACCCCTCCTATCATGTGGAACAGTCTGTAAGTCATTCATCACATAACCTAAGCTCTGGTCCAGGGCATTATGTGTGGCTTGCTGAAAGTAGGCTCAGTGTCTGCAAGCTGTACATAACGCCCTGGACCAGAGCTCCACATTACCCACCTCTGGCCATCATGGACAGTGAACTCATCACATTCACGTACTGTAAGTCACAGTTGTGTGAGTTGTGTGATTAAAGGCAGTTTAATTGAACAGAAGTTGAATTATTACTTTAATATTGTAATAAATTGTCTGAGTTCACTTCCTAAATAATGTGTTGACATTCCTTTGCTCCCAGCTACAAGCAGGCAGAGATGGAGGTTCAGTTCCTAAGAGAAGAGAAGAAGACCTGTACAGAGAAGGAAGCCCACATGCTTGAGTTGAGGGGGAAGGATCGAACGATCCGAAATCAGAAGAGGGAGATGGACAGACTTCAAGTGAGCCTCTGGGAGGAGGAAAAAGAAAGAGGAATGGTGGAACGGAGAGAAGGACGAGATCATTGAACAATTAGAGTCTGAGAGAGACAATCTCAGAGCCCTTTTAAAAGATGAAAGGAGGAGAGAAGAAGAGTAGAAAGGAAATTTATAATGAAAGAGTGGAAGGCTGAGATCCTGAGACTGAGGGAGGCAGAGAGCCAGAGGGAGTCAGAGAGACAGAGGGAGGCAGAGAGCCACAGGGAGCTAGAGAGCCACAGGAGGCAGAGAGACAGAGGGAGGCAGAGAGACAGAGGAGGCAGAGAGCCACAGGGAGTTAGAGAGCCACAGGGAGGCAGAGAGACAGAGGGAGGCAGAGAGACAGAGAGAAGCAGAGAGACAGAGGGAGGCAGAGAGACAGAGGGAGGCAGAGAGAGCCACAGAATGGGAGGAGAACCAGAGAAAATGCAGGAGATCAACAGACTCAAACAACTGCTGGAGCTACTGATGGTCGAACTACAACTGGCCCACGTAAGACATGTCATTGTTATTATTAAAGGCAGTGTATATTTACCCAGCTGAAAATGATTTGTGGCAGACAGCGATGCGCTAACCCAATGTTAACTTTTATGCCTTTCCTTAACCCTTACCTTAACCTCACTGGAACTATACCTAACCTTTACCTTAACCCAACCCTAGGTCCTGAACCTAACTCTAACCTTAATTTATCTCAACCAATATGCCTTTCTTCTGCTGGTTGAATATCCACTTCATTATTAACATCATTACTGTTGTTGTTGTTGATAACTGGATCTGTGCAGGTTGTAAATAATTACATTAGTGAAACATCATTGGTAGGAGTCATTTCTACAAGAATAAACATCAGAGGCAACATTGTTGTAACATCACACAAATTGAATTGGGAATTTCTCAAACCCCGAACTGAATGGGCAAGCTAGTTGTGTGTTTGTATTTGTACACATTTTGGACATAATTGATTCCATAAAATGTCTCATAATTTTTCTAACCATGTCAATACATTAATTGACAATGAATTGTCCAGATGAATTGATCAAAATGACCCTGCTGTTGATGTTGTCCAGTGTTTGATTCAATTACCTAGGTCTAGGTGTATTTCTATGTATCATTCTCTGCAAATCCTTTGAAAGTATGTCTTGGTCATAGATGATTACTAATTTAACATTTTAAAATGAAGCAAGAGATAGAGAGATTGAGGCTATGGCAGAAAGTCATGGAGGATCAGCGACCAAGACTGGCCTGGAACAACGAACCTATTGAGACAGAAAGAGAGAGGGAAAGAGAGAAGGGAAAAGAGAGAGAAAGGAGAGAAAAGCAGAATTGGAAAGACAAGAAATGAAGAAGAAAGCGAAACAGGCAGATGAAACGATAAAAAGCGTTAGAACGAGAGATTGAGAGATTGAAAGAGATTGAAAAGAAAACAATATTTGAAAGTGAAAGAGACATGAATATTGCAGAGAATGAGAAAGTCAAACTGGTTAACGAAAAGGTAAAAGAGTTAGAGAGAGAGGTTGAGAGACTGAAAGAAGATATGACAACAAAAGAGATTCAATACAAAATCAAATTTGAAAGAGCGAAAGAAGCGTATAGAAGACAGAATGAGAGAGTGAAACAGGTTAACCAAAATGTACTAGTGTTAGACAGAGAGGTTGTGAGAATGAAAGAAGAGATTAGATTGAAAGACGAGACTGGACCAGAGAGAAAATTTGACAGAGAGAGCGAAAATGGTTGTAGACAAAGTGAAGAGGAGATGAAAAATAGAGTGGAGAGAGAGATGGAGATGGAGACAGCCCTCATCAATGACAAAAAGACGTCTGAATTGGAGGAAGTCTTCAAGAAAATCAAGGAACAGCTGACAGAATTAGAAAAAATGGAAACAGACAAATACAAATGGAAACAGAACCAAATGGACATGGAGGAGAAGATGGAGGGGAGAGAACTGACACACAAAAAGAGGTAGAAAAGAAAGAGAATGGAGAAAATCATAAAACAGAGACAACAAGAAGATGAGAAGAAGAAGGAGATGGAGAGAGAAGAAGAAGCGGAGAGATGCAAACAAAAGCACATAGAGATGGAAGAGGAAGAACGAGAGAGGGAGAAAGAGAGACAGAGAGAGATCAAAAGAAAGAGAATGGAGAAGAGACAGAAAAATATGGAAAGAGAAGAGAGACAGAGAGAGATTGAAAGAGAGTATGAAGAAGAAAGATGTAAAGCAGAAACAAATAGAGATGGAAGAAAGGAAGAACAGAAGCGGGAGAAAGAGAGACAGAGAGAGATTGAAAGAAAATGAATGGAGAAGAGACAGAAAAATATGGAAAGAGAAAGAAGAGAGAGACAGAGAGAGATTGAAAGAGAAGGCGTGAAGAAGAACAATGTAAACAGAAACAAGTAGAGATGGAAGAGGAAGAACGAGAGCGGGAGAAAGAGAGACAGAGAGAGATTGAAAGAAAGAGAATGGAGAAGAGACAGAAAGAAATATACGGAAAGAGAAGAAGAGAGACAGAGAGAGATTGAAAGAGAGCATGAAGAAGAAAGATGTAAACAAAAACAAATAGAGATGGAAAGAGGAAAGAACGAGCGAGGGAGAAAAGAGAGACAGAGAGAGATTGAAAGAAAGAGAATGGAGAAAAGAGACAGAAAAAATATGGAAAGAAGAAGAGAGACAGAGAGAGATTGAAAGAGAGTATGAAGAAGAAAGATGTAAACAAAAACAAATAGAGATGGAAGAGGAAGAACGAGAGAGGGAGAAAGAGAGACAGAGAGAGATTGAAAAGAAAGAGAATGGAGAAGAGACAGAAAAATATGGAAAGAGAAGAAGAGAGACAGAGAGAGATTGAAAGAGAGTATGAAGAAGAAAGATGTAAACAGAAACAAATAGAGATGGAAGAGGAAGAACGAGAGCAGGAGAAAGAGAGACAGAGAGAGAGATTGAAAGAAAAAAGAATGGAGAAGAGACAGAAAAATATGGAAAGAGAAGAAGAGAGACAGAGAGAGATTGAAAGAGAGCGTGAAGAAGAACAATGTAAACAGAAACAAGTAGAGATGGAAGAGGAAAGAACGAGAGCGGGAGAAAGAGAGACAGAGAGAGTTCAAGAGAATGGAGAAGAGACAGAAAAATATGGAAAGAGAAGAAGAGAGACAGAGAGAGATTGAAAGAGAGTGAAGAAGAACAATGTAAACAGAAACAAATAGAGATGGAAGAGGAAGAACGAGAGCGGGAGAAAGAGAGACAGGGAGAGTTCAAGAGAATGGAGAAGAGACAGAAAAATATGGAAAGAGAAGAAGAGAGACAGAGAGAGATTGAAAGAGAGTCTGAAGAAGAAAGATGTAAACAGAAACAAATAGAGATGGAAGAGGAACAACGAGAGTGGGAGAAAAGAGAGACAGAGAGAGATTGAAAGAAAGAGAATGGAGAAGAGACAGAAATATACGGAAAGAGAAGGAGAGAGACAGAGAGAGATTGAAAGAGAGCATGAAGAAGAAAGATGTAAACAGAAACAAGTAGAGATGGAAGAGGAAGAACGAGAGAGGGAGAAAGAGAGACAGAGAGAGATTGAAAGAGAGTACGAAAAAGAAAGATGTAAACAGAAGCAAATGGAGATGGAAGAGGAAGAAAGAGTAGAAGAGAGACAGAGAGTGATGGGAGAGAAAGAGAGACTGACAACAACAAGAGGAGAGAAAGAGAAAGTTTGAGAGAGATCAAGAAGAAGAAGATAGATGGAAACAGAAGCAAATTGACATGGAGAAGGAGGGAAGAGAGAGGGAGAACAAGAGACAGAGAGAGATAGAAGAGATACACAGACTGACAAACAACAAGAGAAGAGACAGAAACAAATGGAGAAAGAGAAAGAAAGGGAGAAAGACAATGAGAATCAGAGAGAGATGGAATTAACAGATCAGCTACAGAAAGAGACGGAGAAAGAAAAGATGATTATGAGAGAGAGTCAGGAAGCAGGAAGAAGAAAGCAGAAAAAATATTTTGGGGGAAATTGAGGGACAGAATGAACTGGAGATAGAACAGGAGAGAGAGATGGAAGAAAAGCAGGAGGTGATTAAGGAAGCAGAGGAAGAGTACATAGAAAGAGAAGAGAGAAGAAAGGAAGTAAGCATGAAGAAACATGTAGTAGTTAATGTTAAAGCAAAAGCACGGGAAGTCTTCAATAGGCGTAAAGAGAGGAGGTTAGAAGTGTTGAAGGGGAACGAGAACACATAGAAAGAGGACAACAAATCAGGAGGGAGAAGGAGGAAAGACGACTGGAGATGGAAAGAAAACAGGAGATGGCAAGACGACAAGAGGAGCAGGATAAAAAACAAGAGATTGAAATTGCTAGACAGAAAGAAATGTTCAGACTAAGAGCGGAGAGAGACAGAGAGAGGCAGAGAGAGAGGAGGAGAGAAAGAGAGTCATTGAAGGCCATTTAGCTTTAATTAGAGAAAGAGAGAAGATGATTGAGGCCAACAAAAGAGAGGAGATGGCGGAAGAGGAAAGAGACGAAATCCTTGAGAAGAACAAGAGGGAGAACACTGAAGAGGAGGAGGAAAACCCTGAAGAGGAGGAGGAGAATGAAGACGACAATGAGGACCTTCTCCCACCTGATAAAAGTATCCGAAGGAGAGCTGTGGGCTGGCTAACGAAGAAGTGGGAGAAGAGGAACGTCAGAAAGATAGAAAGAACCCATCAGAGAGAAGCTGAGGAGGGCTATAAGATCGTCCACATAGGTAAGACCTGTTTTCCCTCTGCTTATGACATCATCCTCTTTAGTCTCCTCTACACACACATAAGTTCCACACCAGTCACCATGTTGCAACATTGTTTATAATATAAAACTACTGTCCCAAAAATATGTCAGCTGACATGGCTAAATGAGTGACTGACTGGGGGGGGCCACTAAAGCGATCACGTATGCCCTGGTACTATACAAAGAATAGGTGCCATTTGGGACTCATGTTAAACTTAGGGTCAGGTCATTTCGGGATGGGAATTATTGAACTTTATTGACAAAATCAATGCCTTGCTCAATTGAAAAGAGTATAGAATCATTGAGATCCAACTGGGTTTTCTATTCTTAATTCCTGTGTCCATTACATTTAAGTTGATACCAGATCCACTACGTTGAATGTGAACTTTATTTCTTCTCCTCCCAGACATCCCTGGCACAAGGCTAACAGCCACCATGACCCGGGCAGAGAGAGAGGGAGAAGAGGAAGGATCTGCTGAAGGATGAGGAGAAAAGGAAGAAGTTGGAGGATTTCAATAAGCAGTGGAGAGAGAAGTCCTGCTTAAAAACGGAATCATCAGAAACTGAAGGAGGAGAGGGAGAGGATGAAGGAACAGTTCCTGAAAGACAAGCAGGAGAAATGGCTGGAGCAGATGAATCTGGAGGCTGATGCGCAAATCAAGAAGTTCAACACCCATTACATCACCACCCAACACAGCCATGACTACAACCAAGGCCAGGAATTGCCAGGGTGGGCCACAGGCCAACAGGTAAGCCAAGAGCCTGTTGGATCTGGAGATGGCCAGCAAGAGGGCCAAGGAGGCAACATGCATGGGCAGAGAACCAGGAGGGAAGTTCAGAGAACCAGCAGGAGTGGCCAGAGAACCAGCAGCTAGAGGCTCCAGAAAAGGCTGAAACATCTAAGACAAAGAAAAAGCCAGGCATCTGGAAGAGAATTAAGATGGGGTAAAGAATGTTTAAACATGTATTCATGCTTTACACTGTTAATATATATGTTGTCACTTTAAAAAGTGACATTATCCAAATGTGAGGGTTTAGTGTACATGCAACAAACATGGAAATATATAGATACTTACCTGTCTCTGTGGTGTCTTACAGCATTCCTGACGTGCTGTCTGCCTAGAGCTGGAACTCGATGAAGCCACTGTACCACTGAGGTTACGTTGGTAATTAAAAGTGTCGCCCAATGATTCCTCCTCCTCTTTAAGTCATCAAGCCACATTTCCTCCACAAAACATTATCATCTCCTCAAGCCAGCAAGTATCCTCTTTGTCAAGGCAACTGCTCCTCCCAGAGCAGAGATTCTCATCTTTATCCAGGTTAAATTCATCTCTGCTCACCACCTCTACTGTCCTAGAAAATATCCCCAAATGGACATGGTTTAAACAGAAGTCCTCCCCTCAGACCAGTGGCTCCACAGACCAGAGTTTCTCATCTTTATTCAAGTTGAACGCAACTCTGATCATTTCCACCACCTGACCTGTTAAGGGGAGGTGCTGAAAAGGAGGTCTGGGAGGAGGTCTGCAGGTAGCCTGGACCGGACCGGTAGCAGCTAAGTTGCTGGCTCAATCCCCGGGCAGAGCTGCTCAAGTCAAGCCACTGATGTTTGATGATTTCAATTTTGTTAGCAAAGTTTTACGCTTTAATAAAATCATTTATTAAAAAGCAATATTGTTGTCACGGTTTCAATTGTTTTGTTATTTATTGAATTGAAACATCCAGTAGTCATGGTAGATGTTAGACTTTCAATGAGACACCTAACATTCCATCAGTTTGCTACAATGTGTGACATGTTATATTAGAGAGGAGTCATCTATACACTTCATTTAGAATCAACCATAGATCCCCATGCGACAGGGGAATGGAATGCAAGCTCACCAAACACATGTAAATTGATAAAAAAATTCTAGACTGTCTATCTATAGGTAACAGGGTTGATGAGTTATGCTTGACTCCACCCAGTGGGGATTGCAGCATGTAGATCTTGGTGGGGAAAACTCCCCAAAAATGATTTAGATGCATGCCAGCAAAGCCACTACACAACACAACACTAAACAATACATTCATTGCACTATAACGGTGACAAACGGTGCCCACAAACTGTTGGGACAGCTTTATGTAGACCTTAACAGCAGAGCTTTCTTTCAGCACCATGGAGTGAATCCTTTTAAAAGAACATAGCTGATATGGCTGACTTGCTTAAATAAATGTGGTTTCTACTGACATTTGAGAAGTACAAACTATGGCATAAAGGGACAACGTAATGGATAAGAGGCAATCTGTAATTTCGATTAAGACATTAATGAGCGAGCTAAGATGGATGTTGTCAATATAACCATTTGTTCAGCACTTTTGAAATGTACAGCGACAGAATTTTGAACATGGGCCGTTCTTACAGTATTCTCCTGTACACCAAGTCATAACTGCAGGATAAATAAAGAGGGCATATAAGCAGACAATGAAAGTTCTTACAATATTTGATGATTACATTTCTCTAATACAGGTTATAGTCTACATGTACACCACCAATTCAGAGCAGCAGGCTAAGTTATGAGAGGGAAAAGGAATAAAATATTAAGGTGAGGCACATGGACTACTAACAGCTTACTACACAACATACACCTAGTGTTACTTTCTTAGCTACAGTATACATATCTCCCTGGCGTATTACATCATTTATAGAGCAGCATACAAGACATTTTTGGACTCACCTTGTTGTGCTGTGCTCACTTGAACAGGAAGGTGTCTCGGCGGTTTGTCATCAAAACCTTTCATCAAAGTCTGGCATTCTCTGGATTTATGGTGCTTTCAAGACAACTGGGAACTAGGAAAAAACAAGGTTGAATCATGTTGTCAGTGATCTTCAGGTCAGAGCACAAGAAAGAGGCCTGAGTTCCCGACTTGGAATTACGAGTTGGATGACCGTTCAAAACGTGTTTTCCCAGTCGGAGTTCCCAGTTGTCTTGAACTCACTGGAAGTCTAAGATTTCCCAGTTCCGAGTTTCCAGTTGTTTTGAATGCGGCAGGAGTCATGCTGAATAGCAGGCTAGTGATTGCTTTGTTAAACTTGCAGTTAGCCACTGATTCCTTCCAAACCACTCATTGTTGAATTTGCGAATTCCAACTTTTTGTGTCATGTTCATTTCGAATGGTTGATGACCACCGATACTTTTTATCTATAAGTTCTCTTCATATGACAAGGATTGAAAAGGATTTGCCAGTAGAATGTTGACTGGATGCATGATGATGACTGCTAGCTTGGTAGCTATGATTTAGAAAATATGATGTTGAGCCAATCACGGCACAACTAGAGAACATTACCAACCCCTACGCTCCGTATTGTTCGCTGGCTGCCCCACCACCACAGAAAGCACTAAGCTAGGTTGAAACACCTGCTTTTATGAGCTGCCTAACTCAAGAAAGCAAAAAAGACCATGTCTGTATGCGGCTTTTAACTCAATTAACTTGATTAACTTTACATTGTTTGCAAACTGATATGTGACACATCTTAACGCCAAAATAACATGCAAAACAGGCAACAGATATATATATTTTTTGCTAAACACATTGGGGCTCAAAACGGGTGAGGCTCCACCCCACCTGCCCTGGAATGACAGCTCGCCACTGACAATACTATAATCTAAGATGATTCTATGATGAATACATTATTATTAAAAGATGAGCTCACCGTTTTTATTCTCAAATCAAAATTGGATGAGCTAGTAACCAAAAGGTTGCTGGATCGAATCCCCGAGCTGACAAGGTAAAAATTTGTCGTTCTGCCCTGAACAAGGCAGTTAACCTTCTGTTCCTAGGACGTTGTTGTAAACAAGAATTTGTTCTTAACTGACTTGCCTAGTTAAATAAAGGTTACATTTAAAATATATATATATAAATGTAATATTCTAAATCGGCTGATGATAGTGACTAAGTTAAACCCCTTGTTTTTCCAATTCGGTGTCGTATTTACTTTTTGGAGAAGAAATGTAGCTAAAAATGTCCTATCCTCTCCTCAGAGTGTTAAGGAACCGTCTTAAAACTGCAACGCCTACCATTGCCTGTAAATGAAAAATATCAATACCTTCTCAACTACATGACATAGAGATCTCAAACAAATGTGACCAAAAGAGGCCTCTTCTGTGATGATCGTTGTGAATGACGGACCAAGGCGCAGCGTGAGTGTAGTTCCACATTTTAATACAATAGTGAAACTAACAATAAACAAACAAAGAACAAACGATCAGAATAAATGTGTAGCGCACACAGCACATACAACATACAAACAATAACACACAACACAGGTGGGGAGAGGACAAACTAAATAGGATTCCCAATTAGAGGAACCGACAACCAGCTGCCTCTAATTGGGAACCACACACAACACCAACATAGACATAAAAATACTACAACCCACCCTAGTCACGTCCTGACCAAAACCACCACAGAAAACCCAGAGGGCTATCTATGGCCAGGACGTGACATCTTCTCTCGATTGCAATTAGTTACTTTTTTTTTTACTTCTATAAAATCTACAAAATGTAAAATAAATCACTTTACATAAAAGTATATAAAAAAAAACATCAATATCTTCCACCCCATATGACTTTCATGAATACAACCAACTGTTATTGGTTAAGGGACCTCATCCCTCCAATCAACAACAATTACTTTTCTATTTTCTTATTTTAAGAATTTTCTATCATTTTAAATTCATTTTACATAAACAAAATCTTAATTAAAACTTCAAAAGCTTCCATCCCATAAGACTTTCATGAATACAAACCAAATGTTATTGGTTCAGGGCGTCATGCCTCCAATCAACAGCAATTTGTGTTGTATTTGTTAACTTTGGATACTTTTTACAAATGTTAATTAAATTTGAATGAATAATACTTTAAAAATGTCAATAGATTCCACCCCATGTGACATTCATAAGTAAAACTGACTGTGATTGGTTCAGGGACCTCATCCCTCCAATCAATAGCAATTACTTTTGTGTTTTTGACTTTGGTGATATTCTACCAACTTAAATTGACTTTTACATTAAAGATACTTGTCACGCACTTCCGGTCGGTCCCTCTCCTTGTTCGGGCAGCGTTAAGTGACCATGGTCACCTGTTTTCTAGCCATTGCCGATCCATTTTTCATTTTCCATTGGTTTTGTTCTTGTTTTACACACCTGGTTTAAATCCCACAATTACTTGTTCATTATTTGACCCTCTGTTCCCCCATGTTTGTTTGTGAGTGATTGTTTATTGTTCATTGTCGGATATTTCTATAAGGCTGTTTTTTCGCCTGTGTGTTTTGGGCATCGCGTTGTATTTTGATTACCTTTTGCCGTATGGAGTGAAGGAGACGCGCGTTGGACCATTAAGCAGAGTTCACCCGCCCGCTGGGCAGTTTTCGACCACCCGCCTGAGGGTCGAACGGCGGGGGAATGTCTGTTCCATCTGAGGCAGGGGACGAGAAGCTCACAGGATTTCGCTTTGGACTTTCGGACCCTGGCCGCCAGTGCAGGATGGAACGGCAGGGCCCTGATCGATCACTACCGGTGCAGTCTGCGCGAGGACGTCCGTCGGGAGTTGGCCTGCCGAGACAACACCTCACGTTGGACCAGCTGGTGGACCTGGCTACCTGTGGACGTCGGATCGGGCCTGTCAGTTCCATCCTCCAGCACTCCCGCTCCGAGGCCCATGGAGCCGGGAGGTGCCGCGCTTAGGGCGACCGCAGGAGGGGACATTCCTGCACCATCTGTGGCCACAGAGGGCACACTGCTGGTCAGTGCTGGGGTTCCTCAGGAGTCGAGGCAGCAAGCAGGGCACTGTCGTGTCACCCCAGGTGAGTAGGCACCAGGCTCACCCAGAGCCCCTGTTGCTCACATGTATGTGTTTATTACATTTCCTGAGTTTTCCCTGCATTCCCAGCATAAGGCGCTCGTAGATTCAGGTGCAGCTGGGAATTTTATTGACCGTTCATGTGCCCATAGTTTATGGATCCCCATTGTTCATGTGGATATGCCCTTCCCTGTGCACGCCCTAGATAGTCAACCATTAGGGTCAGGGCTGATTAGGGAGGCCACCGCTCTACTAGGCATGGTTACACAGGAGGGTCACAGGGAGAGAATCAGTCTCTTCCTTATTGATTCTCCTGCGTTTCCAGTGGTGCTGGGCCTATCCTGGTTGGCCTGTCATGACCCCCACTATTTCGTGGGAAACAGAGGGCTCTCAAGGGTGGTCACGAAAGTGCTCAGGGATGTGTGTAGGGGTTTCCATCGGTGCGACTACGGTGGAAAGTCCAGACCAGGTCTCCACCGTGCACATCCCCTCAGAAAATGCTGATTTTGGCTCTCGCCTTCTGTAAGAAGAGGGAGACTAAATTACCACCCCATCGACGGGGATTAAAGTGCGATAAATCTCCTGGTAGACGCAGCACTTCCCAGGAGTCACGTGTATCCTCTGTCCCAGGAGGAGGCGGCTATGGAAACATATGTCGCCGAGCCCCTGGGCAGGGATACATTTGGCCCTCCACTTCACCTGTCTCCTCAAGTTTATTTTTGTGAAGAAGAAGGATGGAGGTCTGCGCCCGTGTATTGACTATCGGGTATCAATCAGATCACTGTGAGATACAGCTACCCGCTGCCTCTCATAGCCAGTGCGATTGAGTCCATGCACGGGCGCACTTCTTCACAAATTGGATCTCAGGAGCGCTACAACCTGGTGCGTATCCTGGAGGGGACGAGTGGAAGATGGCATTTAGTACCACCTCAGGGCACTATGAGTACCTCGCTATGCCGTGACGGGTTGATGAATACTCCATCAGTCTTCCAGGCCTATATCGACGTCATTCTGATATACTCCGCTACACGCCACGAGCATGTGTCCCTGGTGTGCAGGGTGCTTGGTCGACTGTTGGAGCATGACCTGAGCATGACCCTGAGAAATGTATGTTCTTCCAACAGTCCATCTCCTTCCAAGGGTACCCGCATTTCCACGTCAGGGGTGGAGATGGAGAGTGACGCCGCATTTCAGCCGTGCGTAGTGGCCGACTCCCACCACGGTAAAGGAAGTGCTGCGGTTCCTTGGGTTTTCCAACTACTACCGGAGGTTTATCCGGGCTTTGGTCAGGTAGGGATTCCAATTTCCTCACTGCTGAAGGGGGAACCGTGCGACTGCAGTGGTCGGGCTGAGGCGGACATGGCTTTTAGTCAACAGAAGGCTGTGTTTACCTCGGCTCCCATGCTGGCTCATCCGGATCCCTCTTTGCGTTCACAGTGGAGGTGGACGCATCCGAGGCTGGGATAGAGCCGTGCTCCCTCAGCGCCGGGTACGCAAACCAAGCTCCGCCCCTGTGCCTTTTTTTTCAAGAAGCTCGGAGCGGAGCGGAGCGGAGCGAAACTATGATGTGGGGGACCGGAGCTGTTGGCTGTCATCAAGGCTCTGAAGACGTGGAGACATTGGCTTGAGGGGGCGAAACACCCTTTTCTCATCTGTCCGCGACGGTTGATCTATTGGGCCCACACGTCACCCTCCTCTGGTCATCCTGGCATCGGGTCGGATAGTGCGCTGTCTTAGTGGGAAGTACTGGTGGTCCACCTTGGCCAAGGACATGAGGGTTTATGTTTCCTCTTGCTCGGTGTGCGCCCAGTGCAAGGCTCCTAGACACCTGCCCAGAGGAAAGTTACAACCCCTAACCGCTCCAACACGGCCGCGGTCGCACCTGTCGGTGGACTTCCTGACTGATCTTCCTCCCTCACAGGGTAACACCCACGATCCTGGTCATTGTGGATCGGTTTTCTAATTCCTGCCGCCTCTCCCTTTGCCCGGTCTCCCTACGGCCTACAGACTGCGGAGGCCCTGTTCACACATGTCTTCCGGTACTACGGGTGCCTGAGGACATAGTCTCTGATCGGGTCCCCAGTTCATGTCCAGGGTCTGGAGGGCATTTATGGAATGTCTGGGGTCTCAGTCAGCCTCACCTCAGGTTTTCACCCGAGAGTAACGGGCAGGTGGAGAGAGTAAACCAGGATGTGGGTAGGTTTCTGCGGTCATACTGCCAGGACCGCCGGGAGTGGCGGCCGCGCCACTCCTCCACTAACCTCTCTCCCTTCCAGTGCGTACAGGGGTTTCAGCCGGTTCTGGCACCTTGGCATCGGAGCCAGATCGAGGCTCCTGCGGTGGACTAATGGTTTAAGCGCCAGAGGAGACCTGGGACGCGCCCATGTGCACCTGCAACGGGCCGTGAGGCAGCAGAAGGTGAGCACCGACCGCCACCGCAGTGAGGCCACGGTGTTAGCACCAGGGACCGAGGTCTAGCTCTGCGACCCTCGACCCTGCCCCTCTGCCTGCCCTGCCGGAAGCTGGGTCTGTGGTTTGTGGGGCCATTTAAAGTCCTGAGGAGACTGAACGAGGTTTGCTACAGGTTACAGCTTCCCCCAGATTACCGTATTAATCCCTCGTTCCATGTGTCTCTCCTCAGGCCAGTGGTGGCTGGTCCACTCCAGGAGTCTGAGGTGTGGGAGGTTCCTCTGCCCCCTCTGGACATCGAGGGGGCCCCGGCATATGCTGTTCGAGCCATCCTGGCTTCGGAGGAGGGGCCTCGTGGAGTGGGAGGGGTACGGTCTGGAGGAGAGATGCTTGGTGCCGGTGGAGGACGTTCTGGACCCTTCATTGCTCGCGGAGTTCCACCGTCTCCATCCGGATCGCCCTGCGCCTCATCCTTCGGTCGTCCCTGAGGCTGGTGTCGGCGCGCCGCTGAAGCCGCACGTCAAGGGGGTACTGTCACGACTTTTCTCGGTCGGTCCCTCTCCTTGTTCGGGCGGCGTTGGCGGTTTTCTAGCCATCGCCGATCCATTTTTCATTTCCCATTGGTTTTGTCCTTGTTTTACACACCTGGTTTCAATCCCACACCATTACTTGTTCATTATTTGACCCTCTGTTCCCCATGTTTGTTTGTGAGTGATTGTTTATTGTTCATTGTCCGATATTTTTTTTACCACATCTATTACATCTACCATCACCACACCTGCCATCACCACAGTTACCAAACCTACCTACCTACCACAACTACCACACCTACCTACCACAACTATCACACCTACATCACACCTAACATAACCACACCTGCCATCACCACAGTTACCAAACCTACCTTCACCACACCCACCTACCTACCACAACTACCACACCTACCTACCACAACTCTCACACCTACATCACACCTAACATAACCACACCAGTCATCACCACACCTACCATCACTATACCTACCATTATACCTACCATCTCAACTACCATCACCACACCTTCCATCACACCTACCATCACCACACCCATCATACCTACCATCACCCCAAATGCCATACCATAATTACTTCACCACACCTACAATACCTACCATCACCACACCTATCACACCTACCATTCTACCATCACCACACCTACCATTGTAAATGTGGATGGGTATGCTGCTTCATTCAATGATTACGGTATTGTAGAAGGTAGATACAGGAGTAGCCTACAGTCTACAATAATAACTTCATCGAATGTGCTATAGTATCATTTATTTAATTGATGAATGAAAATGTAAATAGGCTAATTCATTCAGTGAATACTGTATGTTTTTCTATGTCTGGGAGTATGTTAATGAAGGCTTTTCAGCTTTTGAACTATGGCAATGTTGAACTAATTTCTAAATCTTTCTTTCTTTTAGTCAACAGGTGATGAGCCAGAGCAACCAATCAACGTCACTGCATCTGTTCTACCCACCACCCCCACTGCTCTCCCTCCACAAGAAACCTCATCCTCTTCTCCTGTTCAACTAATTTGCCGCCACCCTAGAAAGGACTGTACATACATACCCCTGTGCCCATCTCATTGCAATATGATCCATCCAAGGCCTCAGATGGCAAAGGAGATAGTGATGAGGGTGAGAGCAGCTCCAGTATGAAAATAAACACCCCTTGGGATCTAAAATGAGTGTGGGGGGCCCTCTTGTGTCTCCTTTTTGTCTGTTTGAGAATACTACAGTCACCCCTGGTGGAGGATCTTGGAACACTGCTATTTAAGAGGTTGACGAAAACCTTCAAGGGTGGTGGTGATGATATGTTGCGTGTTATCTTGAATACCAATCAGCTGTTTGAGAACAGAATGAAATGGTGTAAACTTAACAGGTTGAACTTGTTGAGTACAACAAGAACTTGTTCCAACAGGGTTCTTTGGCTGTCACCAAAGGAAAATCCTTTTTGGTTCCAGGTAGAACCCTCTGTGGAATGAAGCCCAAATGTGTTCTAGCTAGGCACAGAAGTGTTCTTCCTGGAACCAAAGAGGGTTGTCCTATGGTGACAGCGGAAGAATCCTTTTAGGTTGTAGAAACACCTTTTTTTCAGTATAGGCCTATATATTGCAGTGGTGGTTCAGTGGTTTTCTGTTATAAAGATAAATGGCTAATCGTGGTGGGGAGTTTAGATCATCTGAGATAATATGAATCATCCCCACTTTTAACACACATTTACAAGCAGGCAAAGTAACCTCCTATGCGTGCTGAGGTATGTGTGATCACTCAACATTGACAGGACCGACAGAAAAAGACATGCTCACATGCAAACAAAAATGTGTCTAACTTGCACCGTTATCCAATCATTAAGAGACTAGATACAAACAGCTTATCCTGGCTACCAATGTTCTAGCATTAATTTATTGAGGCAAACCAGTGGTGTAAAGTAAAATTAATTTAAAGTACTACTTAAGTCGTTTTCTGGGGTATCTGTACTTTATTTTAGGATTTATGCCAGGATATGCATATAATTGGTACCATTGGAAAGAAAACACTTTGAAATTTGTAGAAATGTTAAAATAATGTAGGAGAATATAACACAATAGATATGGTATGAGAAAATCCAAAGAAAAACAACCAGAACTTTTTTTTTGGAGAGAGACCATCTTCTTAGAAATACAAGAGAAAGCTCATATTGTAAATTCACTCCCTATATGCAATTCCTATGGTTTCCACAGGGTGTCAGCAGTCTATGTTCAAGGTTTCAGGCTTGTAACTTCAAAAACGAATAAGAAATAACAACGAATAAGAAATAACAGTAACAATAACAGTCTTGGAAATCCGTGTCATTGCGCACCATGATGAAGTTGCGCACCTGCTAAAATTGGTTTCCTGTTGAACATACTTCTTTCTGAAAGAAATATTATAGTTTTAGTTTAGGGTGTCTGAGGAGTAAATACAAACGTATGTTGACTTGTTGAAGCTTTCAGCCGATATAAGACACTTATATGTACCTAAATGTTTAACCACTATAATAACTATTAGAATTTGTTTGAATTACACGCCTCCAGTTTCACCGAAGTTGTCCTGCTAAGCGCGACACCGATCCTTATTAAAGTAATGTATATGATTACTGCTGCTAGGGGAGCTGTGACGCCAATGGGGAGCGTTAGTGAGATCGTGAGGTCTTAGAGGTTTCTTCTTCAATCTTGGAGAATGCCCTACTACTGAAAACTAATAAAGTTTCTATTTGTCATCATTTTACCCTATTAATTCAGTTACATAATGTGCAAAGTGCAATATGACTCTCAACATATTGAGGTGACATGGTTAAAACTACATAGTCCATGAGTTTGGTCACATTTGAAGTAAATTGGTAGCCTAGTGGTTAGAGCGTTGTACTTGTAACCTTAAGATTGCAAGTTTGAAAATCTGTCGTTCTGCCTCTGAACAAGGCAGTTAACCTACTGTTGGGTGTCAAGACATGGATGTCGATTAAGGCAGCCCCGCACCTCTCTGATTCAGAGGGGTTGGGTTAAATGCAGAAGACACATTTCAGTTGAAGGCATTTGGTTGTACAACTGACTAATAATGGTGACTTTGAGTTTGAAGGAGTTTTAACAGAGTGAAAAACTGGTTGGTATTTTCCCCGCTGGCTAGGTTGCTAATGGTTACATGTAAGAGAAGGGATCAAGATGGCGTCTGAACTCTCCTGACTTTTTTCAACATTTTAGATCCTATTTGTTTTATTTTCTATCAACAAAGACTCAGATTAGTTCAGGTAATATACTGAAATATGTGATGTCACGAAAAAATGTGTTAATATTTCTACAAAAATAGCGTTTAACAGTTCGCTAGCTTGATGCTAACCAAATGTAGCTTGTCTAAGCGCTAGCTAGTTCTAGGCTAGTTGATTTCAGTCAATGTTAGCTTCCATGTTAGTGGTTTATAATATAATGGTTGTAGCACCGTTTAATAAAGTTTTATAACATAATCTTGCAAATTTTCCTGACAAGTGTCTGTGATAAGAAACCACATCAGTCAGTCTGGTCAGAGTGACTCTATAAAGACAGACTGAATCAACAGAGAGAGATAGAGAGAGAGAGAGTGAGAGAGACAGAGAGAGATTGTCTAGACTCAGACTGTTTTAACACTCTTGGTTTGACAACCAGAGAAGAGAAAGAAAACAGTTATGAGCTGAACAATATGCCAGTGGAAGGGAGGACACTACCAGGTGACCCAATTGTGGTTTGTGACTATTATGATTTCCCATTGTAGCCAATTCAGTTGTAGTGGAAAAGAAACTCAGTGACAAACCAATTATGTGATACAGACCCCAGATCGTAAGCGTTCTTCCCGTGTGTGTCATGTTAACATGCTGAAAGCGTATTATATGCGTGACTCTCCAGACAGCAGGTAAGCCGGTCCAACCCGCCGTCTCCAGTGTGGCTGCGGTGGTGCAGAAGCCTGGCTGGGACCTACAGGAGGATAAGGAGGACGGGTTGGAGTTACGCCATTAGTTACAGCAGTGTGAACGCTTATGTGATTCTGAAAAAGTGACCCTCTCAAATGGAACATTTGGATAACAATCAAACTAATGATCTTATCCTATTGATAAATAGTTTTCTAAATGTGTTTCAGGATCGTTTCCAAGTCGCACGTCCATCTTGGAACATGACGTGGATGTGGGGAACGCTGCTCCTATTCGTCAGCATCCGTCCCGGTTAACACTAAGAAAAGGGAGGTAATGAAAAGTGAGGTAGCTTATTTATTACAGAATGATATGGCAAAACCCAGTAACAGCTCCTGGAGTTCCCGTGTATTCTCGTTCCTAATCCTGACGGTACGTCCCGCTTATGCACGGACTATCATTGCATAAATTCCGTTACAAAATCTGATTATTTTCCTCTACCTCACTTAGATGGCTGCATTGATAGAATAGGCTCTGCTGCTTATGTTAGTAAGTTAGATTTGCTAAAAGGTTATTGGCAGGTGCCTCTGACCCCTCGAGCTTCTGACATCTTGGCTTTCGTTCGCCTGATAACTTCAAACAATATACTGTGATGCCTTTTGGAATGTGTAATGCACTTTTCAGCTCCCAGTCAACATTGTGTTCAAGCGGATGTGCCAAATTGTACTGCTTACATTGACGATGTGGTGATTAATTGCGTCTACTTGTTCTGATCATCTGAAAAGGGTGCTTCAGTGGTTGGAGAATGCTTCTTTAACCCTCCATTTGGCCAAGTGTGAGTTTGGGAAGGCTACTGTGACTTATTTGGGGAAGCAGGTGGGACGAGGTCAAGTGCGCCAATAACTGGCAAAGTGGAAGCAATTGTTGCTTTTCCTGCTCCCACAACTCGCCACCAGTTGCGCAGATTCCTGGGGATGGTAGGGTACTATCGTACATTCTGTACACATTTCTAGACCATAGTAGCTCCCCTTACATCTCTGCTTAGTCCCAAAGTACCATTTAAGTGGTCCCAGGAATGTAACAATGCTTTTGAGTCCGCCAAAGCGCTACTTTGTAGTGCCCCAGTGCTTGCCGCCCCCAACTTTGACAGACCACTTAAGTTGGAGGTAGACGCTAGTATAGTGCGGGTGGGTGGGTGCGGTTCTCTTGCAGGAAGATGAGGAGGGAGAGGATTGGCCTGTCAGTTTCTACTCCCTTAAGTTCAACTTGTGTCAGTCAAAGTACTCCACCAACGAACAAGAGACGCTGGCTTTATTGCTGGCCTTACAGTTTTTTTAGGTATATGTGGGCTCCACTGCCTTGCTTGTTCTGGTCTTCACGGACCATAATCCTTTAGTGTTTCTTAGGCAAATGTACAATGAGAACCGCTGCCTTATGCGGTGGCCTCTGATTGTACAGGGATACAATATACAGATTCACTATGTGAAGGGTTAGGCAAAGCGTGATCGCCGATGCTCTATCACGGGTTAAGTAACTGGGGATGCATATTGGTTTTTGTCATTGTAAACTGGGAGTTTGCAGGTTTTGGGGTGGGTGTGTTACGTTCCCCAATTTCTGTGTTGTTGTGGATTTGTATGTGTGTGTATTTCAGGAAATGGCTTCCTGGATTCCTGAAGCAGCTGATTGGTCGGCCCCATCGCTGATTGGAGCTCTGACCCCTCCCAGCACCCCCTGTATTTTGGGTAAGCTCGCCAGGTGGTGCTAAAGGCTAGGTAAGAAGAGGGAAGGCAGGTAAGTTAGGAGAGGGACTCTTTAACTTTTAACTTGTCTTTGCTTTGGTTCCGTCCAGACCCTTTTCCCCAATTTACTGTGTTTAGGAATAACACATTCCTGGTAAACTGTATTTTTCTCTGCCTCTGTCGTCCTTCCACGCACCTACGATCACATACCTGTTTCACTCCACGGGAGTTGAGCGTTCCCTCCTCCATGAGGCGCATATAACATTCGGTTAGAGATTTTTTGTTAATTTCCCTACCATTTTGGTAACGGAATTACGAGTTTTAATCACTTAATAATTCACTAACTAAATATACATCTGAAAAGTCACTAGGACTAATGATTAGGTCTACCATTACTGGTTACTTCTGTGAACTTTCATTATCCTCCCTCCTGAAAAAGACAAATGTGAAAATATCAAAAAGTTATGTGGGATTTTGGTAAAGGAATTACAAGGCACAAGGCAATATTACTTCAACGATTTCTCCAAAACCAAATATAAGTCTTGATATTAGTAGTCAGGGTCTTTATGTCAACATGATTCTGTGTTTATGTAGTTCTGATATTGGACCTTTAAGGATTTTTTCTGGTGATGTTTTCTAAGATCCCTTTTCCATCTGTTGATCCAGAAATCAAAGACTTCACTGGTTGAAAATGGATTTAGAATTACATTTTTCCGCAAAATATAGACTCTTAGATTTCATTTGACTCCCAATTAAACATGCTCCTACGAACGTCACGTTGGTGCTCCTGGGTCCTTTTACATGGAAATACCCTACTGTAACTCTAGACATGCTATCCATCCCTGACTAATAATAAAGTGGTCAGGCTGGTTGCTACTGGACTCTCCAGCTTCAGGCTGAATCACACCCATGATGAGAGGAGGTTTACTGGACACACAGGGAGAAACTACAGTCTGAATCACACCCATGATGAGAGGAGGTTTACTGGACACACCAGGAGAAACTACAGTCTGAATCACACCCATGATGAGAGGAGGTCTACTGGACACACAGGGAGAAACTACAGTCTGAATCACACCCATGATGAGAGGAGGTTTACTGGACACACCAGGAGAAACTACAGTCTGAATCACACCCATGATGAGAGGAGGTCTACTGGACACACAGGGAGAAACTACAGTCTGAATCACACCCATGATGAGACTACCTTTAAGGGTTAAGGGTTTGGTTAATGTTAGGGTTAAGGTTAGGGCCAGTTTTAGGTTTTGGCTAGACGGGCTGTCAATGGGATGTTGGTCAGGAAAGTCCATTTAGTCTTTCCCTTCTCAAACCCGTCCTCCCCCTAACCAGTTCATATCATGTATTCCACCACCAGCACATCTGATTCACTAATCAGAGGTTAGGATGATTAGTTGACCAGCGGTACAAAGTGGACTGGATCTAGGTGAACTATGTGGAGAGTCTTCCAGGGACAGTACAGTACAGACTGAGAAGCTAACAACAGTGTAGTTTACTCAACTCATTCAAACTATCATGACTATTGCTTAGAGAGAAGATCTGCACAAGGGCATAAAGTGTAAGATATAGCAAGAGAGGACAATATGGTAGAAGGTAGCCAAAGTGGAATCAAAAGTCATAGGCCTAATCATCAATCAAATATGAAATATAAAACCAAAAAATAATCTACATATAAAGACAACATGTCATCTCCATGTGTTATAGAATAGCTCCTTCTCACATCCAGGTCATGTTTGGACTGGAACGTGACAACTCAACGGCTATGCGCATCTACTTGAAGTGACAGATATGTACAGTATAATAAGCATAGTGAAGAAGGAAAAGATGCCACCTCTGTCGCACAGCAGAGACATAGCTGCTGACATTTCCCCTGGAGCAAGAGTTCCTCAAGAATTTAAAAACAGTCATTGAGTTTCAATGAATGTACTCCCAAACGCTTGATGCATCGTAAACTATCCTCCCAGTCCCTTCGGAGTTCAGCGGATGGATGATGCGCCGCTGCCATTTAATTGGATGAGAAGTTGGACGAACGCTCCTCCAGCTCACGATACGCAACGGTGGAGAACTACAGTGTGGTGATGTGTCGGTCGCGAACGCTGCACGACAGTTGTGATGGTGTGTTTGTTTGTACAGAGATGGCTGTTCTGTTATTATTTTGTGTACTCACTAAACACCCACATTTGTGAAAATAGTTATAAACGTCTTTATCAATTATGAGTAGCTAAACAATATCGACTTTTGGACACTGATGCGCAGGAGAACCCCTAGCTGTCAATCAAGCAGGCGCGGTGAACTGATTATGACGCTCAAGCGTTTCAAATGACGCAACAATGCAGCTCCAGGCCAGAGAAAGTTAATGCCAAAGATATTATTCGGTTCCACACTAAAACTGCGGGTTGACAAGTGAGATTGAGGTGAGTCAAATATTTACACAAGTTTACAATACATTAACCTTCCGCTAGCCTTCTTAGCCTATAATTGTGTCATGGTAAGATAACAAATCGGAAAGGTGAATGTTAATGTATTTGAAATATTTTTTCTTTCTGACATTATATAGCTAGTCTTATAAAACACAATTAATAATTATAGGTTTGTTTTTTCTGTTGCTATCAATCACTCCATCTATATCGACTCTTCTGTCTGTCTGTCTTGCTGACTGACCTGTCTGTCTGTGTTCTGTCTAGCCAGCATATGCCAGAAAGGTTCCTTCACATAGGCTCATTCACAAAGTCTCATAGAAGGAGTGCTGATCAATAATCAGTTTTGTCTTTTAAATCATACTGAATACGTTTTGATGGACAGGGGGGGACCTGATCCTAGATCAGCACTCCTACCCTGAAACACTGTGAACACAATCCAGGTGAACTGTGATTATGAAGTTGTGATGAGGTATTATTATATTAGTTGTGCTGATGCATGATGGGTTGTAGGCTAGAACTTGATTACTTGTACTCTGAAGGCTGTTTCTGGTGAGTAAATGTTGTGTACAATGGCACCATCTAGTGACAGAAACATAGAAACACACATTGTTACTGAATGAATGCATCTATTTATTTTACAGAAATAAAACTTGTAGGCCTTTCCTGCAGTTTCTGAGGAGATGGACACCTCTTCTTCTTCTGGACGATCTCCGCCTCCTACTGGGACTTGCTTCTTACCGCCTCCTATCATGTGGAACAGTCTGTAAGTCATTCATCACATAACCTAGCTCTGGTCCAGGGCATTATGTGTGGCTTGCTGAAAGTAGGCTCAGTGTCTGCAAGCTGTACATAACGCCCTGGACCAGAGCTCCACATTACCCACCTCTGGCCATCATGGACAGTCAACTCGTCACATTCACGTACTGTAAGTCACAGTTGTGTGAGTTGTGTGATTAAAGGCAGTTTAATTGAACAGAAGTTGAATTATTACTTTAATATTGTAATAAATTGTCTGAGTTCACTTCCTAAATAATGTGTTGACATTCCTTTGCTCCCAGCTACAAGCAGGCAGAGATGGAGGTTCAGTTCCTAAGAGAAGAGAAGAAGACCTGTACAGAGAAGGAAGCCCACATGCTTGAGTTGAGGGGGAAGGATCGAACGATCCGAAATCAGAAGAGGGAGATGGACAGACTTCAAGTGTGCCTCTGGGAGGAGGAAAAAAAGAAGAGGAATGGTGGAACGGAGAAGGACGAGATCATTGAACAATTAGAGTCTGAGAGAGACAATCTCAGAGCCCTTTTAAAAGATGAAAGGAGGAGACGAAGAGTAGAAAGGGGTATAATGAAAGAGTGGAAGGCTGAGATCCTGAGACTGAAGGAGGCAGAGAGCCACAGGGAGTCAGAGAGCCACAGGGAGCTAGAGAGCCACAGGGAGCTAGAGAGCCACAGGGAGGCAGAGAGACAGAGGGAGGCAGAGAGACAGAGGGAGGCAGAGAGACAGAGGGAGGCAGAGAGACAAAGGGAGGCAGAGAGACAGAGAGAAACAGAGAGACAGAGAGAAGCAGAGAGACAGAGAGAAACAGAGAGACAGAGGGAGGCAGAGAGACAGAGGGAGGCAGAGAGAGCCACAGAACGGGACGAGAACCAAAGAAAAATGCAGGAGATCAACAGACTCAAACAACTGCTGGAGCTACTGATGGTCGACCTACAACTGGCCCACGTAAGACATGTCATTGTTATTATTAAAAGGCAGTGTATATTTACCCAGCTGAAAATGATTTGTGGCGGACAGCGGTACGCTAACCCAATGTTAACTTTTATGCCTTTCCTTAACCCTTACCTTAACCTCACTGGAACTATACCTAACCTTTACCTTAACCCAACCCTAGGTCCTGAACCTAACTCTAACCTTAATTTATCTCAACCAATATGCCTTTCTTCTGCTGGTTGAATATCCACTTCATTATTAACATCATTACTGTTGTTGTTGTTGATAACTGGATCTGTGCAGGTTGTAAATAATTACATTAGTGAAACATCATTGGTAGGAGTCATTTCTACAAGAATAAACATCAGAGGCAACATTGTTGTAACATCACACAAATTGAATTGGGAATTTCTCAAACCCCGAACTGAATGGGCAAGCTAGTTGTGTGTTTGTATTTGTACACATTTTGGACATAATTGATTCCATAAAATGTCTCATAATTTTTCTAACCATGTCAATACATTAATTGACAATGAATTGTCCAGATGAATTGATCAAAATGACCCTGCTGTTGATGTTGTCCAGTGTTTGATTCAATTACCTAGGTCTAGGTGTATTTCTATGTATCATTCTCTGCAAATCCTTTGAAAGTATGTCTTGGTCATAGATGATTACTAATTTAACATTTTAAAATGAAGCAAGAGATAGAGAGATTGAGGCTATGGCAGAAAGTCATGGAGGATCAGCGACCAAGACTGGCCTGGAACAACGAACCTATTGGAGACAGAAAGAGAGAGGGAAAGAGAGAAGGGAAAAGAGAGAGAAAGGGAGAGAAAAGCAGAATTGGAAAGACAAGAAATGAAGAAGAAAGCGAAACAGGCAGAAGAAACGATAAAAGCGTTAGAACGAGAGATTGAGAGATTGAAAGAGATTGAAAAGGAAACAATATTTGAAAGTGAAAGAGACATGAATATTGCAGAGAATGAGAAAGTCAAACTGGTTAACGTAAAAGGTAAAAGAGTTAGAGAGAGAGGTTGAGAGACTGAAAGAAGATATGACAACAAAAGAGATTCAATACAAAATCAAATTTGAAAGAGCGAAAGAAGCGTATAGAAGACAGAATGAGAGAGTGAAACAGGTTAACCAAAATGTGCTAGTGTTAGACAGAGAGGTTGTGAGAATGAAAGAAGAGATTAGATTGAAAGACGAGACTGGACCAGAGAGAACATTTTACAGAGACAGAGAGAGCGAAAATGGTTGTAGACAAAGTGAAGAGGAGATGAAAAATAGAGTGGAGAGAGAGATGGAGATGGAGACAGCCCCCATCAATGACAAAAAGACGTCTGAATTGGAGGAAGTCTTCAAGAAAATCAAGGAACAGCTGACAGAATTAGAAAAAATGGAAACAGACAAATACAAATGGAAACAGAACGAAATGGACATGGAGGAGAAGATGGAGGGTGAGAACGACACACAAAAAGAGGTAGAAAGAAAGAGAATGGAGAAAATCCCAAAACAGAGACAACAAGAAGATGAGAAGAAGAAGGAGATGGAGAGAGAAGAAGAAGGAGAGATGCAAACAAAAGCACATAGAGATGGAAGAGGAAGAACGAGAGAGGGAGAAAGAGAGACAGAGAGAGATCAAAAGAAAGAGAATGGAGAAGAGACAGAAAAATATGGAAAGAGAAGAAGACAGACAGAGAGAGATTGAAAGAGAGCGTGAAGAAGAAAGACGTAAACAGAAACAAATAGAGATGGAAGAGGAAGAACGAGAGCGGAGAAAGAGAGACAGAGAGAGATTGAAAGAAAGAGAATGGAGAAGAGACAGAAAAATATGGAAAGAGAAGAGAGACAGAGAGAGATTGAAAGAGAGTATGAAGAAGAAAGACGTGAACAGAAACAAATAGAGATGGAAGAGGAAGAACGAAAGCAGGAGAAAGAGAGACAGAGAGAGATTGAAAGAGAGCGTGAAGAAGAAAGACGTAAACAGAAACAAATAGAGATGGAAGAGGAAGAACGAGAGCGGGAGAAAGAGAGACAGAGAGAGATTGAAAGAAAGAGAATGGAGAAGAGACAGAAAAATATGGAAAGAGAAGAGAGACAGAGAGAGATTGAAAGAGAGTATGAAGAAGAAAGACGAACAGAAACAAATAGAGATGGAAGAGGAAGAACGAAAGCAGGAGAAAGAGAGACAGAGAGAGATTGAAAGAAAGAGAATGGAGAAGAGACAGAAAAATATGGAAAGAGAAGAGAGACAGAGAGAGATTGAAAGAGAGTATGAAGAAGAAAGATGTAAACAGAAACAAATAGAGATGGAAGAGGAAGAACGAGAGAGGGAGAAAGAGACACAGAGAGAGTTCAAGAGAATGGAGAAGAGACAGGAAAATATGGAAAGAGAAGAAGAGAGACAGAGAGAGATTGAAAGAGAGCGTGAAGAAGAACAATGTAAACAGAAACAAGTAGAGATGGAAGAGGAAGAACGAGAGGAGAAAGAGAGACAGGAGAGTTCAAGAGAATGGAGAAGAGACAGAAAAATATGGAAAGAGAAGAAGAGAGACAGAGAGAGATTGAAAGAGAGTCTGAAGAAGAAAGATGTAAACAGAAACAAATAGAGATGGAAGAGGAACAACGAGAGTGGGAGAAAGAGAGACAGAGAGAGATTGAAAGAAAGAGAATGGAGAAGAGACAGAACAATATGGAAAGAGAAGGAGAGAGACAGAGAGAGATTGAAAGAGAGCATGAAGAAGAACAATGTAAACAGAAACAAGTAGAGATGGAAGAGGAAGAACGAGAGAGGGAGAAAGAGAGACAGAGAGAGATTGAAAGAAAGAGAATGGAGAAGAGACAAAAAAATATGGAAAGAGAAGAAGAGAGACAGGAGAGATTGAAAGAGAGCATGAAGAAGAAAGATGTAAACAGAAGCACAGAGATGGAAGAGGAAGAACTGAGAGGGAGAAAGAGAGACAGAGAGAGATTGAAAGAGAGTACGAAAAAGAAAGATGTAAACAGAAGCAAATGGAGATGGAAGAGGAAGAAAGAGTAGAAGAGAGACAGAGAGTGATGGGAGAGAAAGAGAAAGAGAGACGACAACAACAAGAGGAGAGAAAGAGAAAGTTTGAGAGAGATCAAGAAGAAGAAGATAGATGGAAACAGAAGCAAATTGACATGGAGAAGGAGGGAAGAGAGAGGGAGAACAAGAGACAGAGAGAGATAGAAGAGATACACAGACGACAACAA
Organism: Brachymystax lenok tsinlingensis; assembly: GCA_030435695.1. Taxonomy (NCBI): domain Eukaryota; kingdom Metazoa; phylum Chordata; class Actinopteri; order Salmoniformes; family Salmonidae; genus Brachymystax; species Brachymystax lenok. The sequence continues at coordinate 84,260,266 of CM059819.1, forward strand.
CAAGAGAAGAGACAGAAACAAATGGAGAAAGAGAAAGAAAGGGAGAAAGACAATGAGAATCAGAGAGAGATGGAATTAACAGATCAGCTACAGAAAGAGACGGAGAAAGAAAAGATGATTATGAGAGAGAGTCAGGAAGCAGGAAGAAGAAAGCAGAAAATATTTTGGGGGAAATTGAGGGACAGAATGAACTGGAGATAGAACAGGAGAGAGAGATGGAAGAAAAGCAGGAGGTGATTAAGGAAGCAGAGGAAGAGTACATAGAAAGAGAAGAGAGAAGAAAGGAAGTAAGCATGAAGAAACATGTAGTAGTTAATGTTAAAGCAAAAGCACGGAAGTCTTCAATAGGCGTAAAGAGAGGAGGTTAGAAGTGTTGAAGGGGGAACGAGAACACATAGAAAGAGGACAACAAATCAGGAGGGAGAAGGAGGAAAGACGACTGGAGATGGAAAGAAAACAGGAGATGGCAAGACGACAAGAGGAGCAGGATAAAAACAAGAGATTGAAATTGCTAGACAGAAAGAAATGTTCAGACTAAGAGCGGAGGAGAGACAGAGAGAGGCAGAGAGAGAGGAGGAGAGAAAGAGAGCCATTGAAGGCCATTTAGCTTTAATTAGAGAGAGGGAGAAGATGATTGAGGCCAACAAAAGAGAGGAGATGGCGGAAGAGGAAAGAGACGAGATCCTTGAGAAGAACAAGAGGGAGAACACTGAAGAGGAGGAGGAAAACCCTGAAGAGGAGGAGGAGAATGAAGACGACAATGAGGACCTTCTCCCACCTGATAAAAGTATCCGAAGGAGAGCTGTGGGCTGGATAAATAAGAAGTGGGAGAAGAGGAACGTCAGAAAGATAGAGAGAACCCATCAGAGAGAAGCTGAGGAGGGCTATAGGATCGTCCACATAGGTAAGACCTGTTTTCCCTCTGCTTATGACATCATCCTCTTTAGTCTCCCCTACACACACATAAGTTCCACACCAGTCACCATGTTGCATCATTGTTTATAATATAAAACTACTGTCCAAAAATATGTCAGCTGACATGGCTAAATGAGTGACTGACTGGGGGTCGGAGGGCCACTAAAGCGATCACGTATGCCCTGGTACTATACAAAGAATAGGTGCCATTTGGGACTCATGTTAAACTTAGGGTCAGGTCATTTCGGGATGGGAATTATTGAACTTTATTGACAAATGCAATGCCTTGCTCAATTGAAAAGAGTATAGAATCATTGAGATCCAACTGGGTTTTCTATTCTTAATTCCCTGTGTCCATTACATTTAAGTTGATACCAGATCCACTACGTTGAATGTGAACTTTATTTCTTCTTTCCTCCCAGACATCCCTGGCACAAGGCTAACAGCCACCATGACCCGGGCAGAGAGAGAGAGGGAGAAGAGGAAGGATCTGCTGAAGGATGAGGAGAAAAGGAAGAAGTTGGAGGATTTCAATAAGCAGTGGAGAGAGAAGTCCCTGCTTAAAAACGGAATCATCAGAAACTGAAGGAGGAGAGGGAGAGGATGAAGGAACAGTTCCTGAAAGACAAGCAGGAGAAATGGCTGGAGCAGATGAATCTGGAGGCTGATGCGCAAATCAAGAAGTTCAACACCCATTACATCACCACCCAACACAGCCATGACTACAACCAAGGCCAGGAATTGCCAGGGTGGGCCACAGGCCAACAGGTAAGCCAAGAGCCTGTTGGATCTGGAGATGGCCAGCAGGAGGGGCCAAGGAGGCAACATGCATGGGCAGAGAACCAGGAGGGAAGTTCAGAGAACCAGCAGGAGTGGCCAGAGAACCAGCAGCTAGAGGCTCCAGAAAAGGCTGAAACATCTAAGACAAAGAAAAGCCAAGCATCTGGAAGAGAATTAAGATGGGGTAAAGAATGTTTAAACATGTATTCATGCTTTACACTGTTAATATATATGTTGTCACTTTAAAAAGTGACATTATCCAAATGTGAGGGTTTAGTGTACATGCAACAAACATGGAAATATGATGTTATATGATGTTTGATGATTACTTACCTGTCTCTGTGGTGTCTTACAGCATTCCTGACGTGCTGTCTGCCTAGAGCTGGAACTCGATGAAGCCACTGTACCACTGAGGTTACGTTGGTAATTAAAAGTGTCGCCCAATGATTCCTCCTCCTCTTTAAGTCATCAAGCCACATTTCCTCCACAAAACATTATAATCTCCTCAAGCCAGCAAGTATCCTCTTTATCAAGGCAACAAGCCATCTGAGGTCAGTGACTCTCCTCCCCAGAGCAGAGATTCTCATCTTTATCCAGGTTAAATTCATCTCTACTGTCCTAGAAAATATCCCCAAATAGACATTGTTTAAACAGAAGTCCTCCCTCAGACCAGTGGCTCCACAGACCAGAGTTTCTCATCTTTATTCAAGTTGAACGCAACTCTGATCATTTCCACCACCTGAGCTGTTAAGGGGAGGTGCTGAAAAGGAGGTCTGGGAGGAGGTCTGCAGGTAGCCTGGACCGGACCGGTAGCAGCTAAGTTGCTGGCTCAATCCCCGGGCAGAGCTGCTCAAGTCAAGCCACTGATGTTTGATGATTTCAATTTTGTTAGCAAAGTTTTACGCTTTAATAAAATAATTTATTAAAAAAGCAATATTGTTGTCACGGTTTCAATTGTTTTGTTATTTATTCAATTGAAACATCCAGTAGTCATGGTAGATGTTAGACTTTCAATGAGACACCTAACATTCCATCAGTTTGCTACAATGTGTGACATGTTATATCAGAGAGGAGTCATCTATACACATCTATTTTAGACCATAGGAGAAATATCAGATTGAAACAGCTTCTCTGAGAATCTGAGGAGAGAGCAACAGTAGACGATCGTTAGCTCTCCCACCTCCAGTTCAGTACTTGGGTCATTCCACCAACTGAGCACCTTTTGGGGAGTGTAACTTTTATTTCACCTAATTCTAACATTCTGTCTTAAAGAGCACATGTTCAACTTAATAAAAAAACATGTTTTCCCATCTCAAAATTAAGAAATACATACTATAGCAAGTGCCTATTAAGTGCCAAATAAAGTAACAGGGTTGAATGTAACAGAGTTGACTATTTCATTTAGAATCAACCATAGATCCCCATGTGACAGGGGGAATGGAATGCAAGCTTACCAAACACATGTAAATTGTTTAAACATTTCTAGACTGTCTGTCTATAGGTAACAGGGTTGATGAGTTATGCTTGTCCCACCCAGTGGTGATTGCAGCATGTAAATCTTGATGGGGAAAAATCCCCAATTTATTTTTAGATGCATGCCAGCAAAGCCACTACACAACACAACACTAAACAATACATTAATTGCACTATAACGGTGACAAACGGTGCGATAAGACATTAATGAGCGAGCTAAGATGGACCTAGTCAATATAACCATTTGTTCAGCACTTTTGAAATGTACAGCGACAGAAGTTTGAACAGTATTCTCCTCTGGCTCTCTGCATCCCTCTGTCTCTGCTTCAGTTCTTACAGTATTCTCCCTGTACACCAAGTCATAACTGCAGGATAAATAAAGAGTGCATATAAGCAGACAATGAAAGCTCTTACAATATTAGATTTTTACATTTCTCTGAAACAGGCTATTTTCTACATGTGCACCACCAAGTAAGAGCAGTAGGCTAAGTTATGAGAGGGGAATGGAACAAAATTATTAGGGTGAGGAACATGGGCTACTAACAGCTTACTACACAACATACACTTAGTATTACGTTCTTAGCTACAGTATACATATCTCCTGGTATATTACATCATTTATAGAGCAAATTACAATACATTTTTGTCGTGGCAGTTTGTCATCAAAATTTGTCATCAAAGTCTGGCATTCTCTGGATTTTTGGTGCTTTCAAGACAACTGGGAAGTAGGAAAAACAAGGTTGAATCATGACGTCAGTGGTCTTCAGGTCAGAGCACAAGAAAGAGGCCCGAGTTCTCGACTTGGAATTCCGAGTTGGATGACCGTTCAAAACTTGTTTAACCAGTCAGAGTTCCCAGTTGTCTTGAACTCACTGAAGTCTAAGATTTCCCAGTTCCGAGTTTCCAGTTGTTTTCAATGCGGCAGGAGTCATGCTGAATAGCAGGCTAGTGATTGCTTTGTTAAACTTGCAGTTAGCCACTGATTCCTTCCAAACCACTCATTGTTGAATTTGCGATTTCCAACTTTTTGTATCATGTTCATTTTTCGAATGGTTGATGACCACCGATACTTTTTATCTATAAGTTCTCTTCATATGACAAGGATTGAAAAGGATTTGCCAGTAGATTGTTGACTGGATGCATGATGATGACTGAAGTTAGCTTTATATTCAAGATTCTGACTCTCCAATACTTCTTCAACGGAACATGCAAGGATGACTAGGCTACCAGGGGTGGCAGGTACCCTAGTGGTAGAGTATCGAATCCCCCGAGCTGACAAGGTAAAAATCTGTTGTTCCTCCCCTGAACAAGGCAGTTAACCTATTGTTCCTAGGCTTAAATAAATAAATATTCTAAATCTCCTGATGATAGTGAAAAAGTTAAACCCCTTGTTTTTCCAATTCAGTGTGAATTTGGAGATTAAATGTAGCTAAAAACGTCTGCTCAGAGTGTTAAGGAACCGTCTTAAAACTGCAACGCCTACCATTGCCTGTAAATAAAAAATATCAATACCTTCTCAACTACATGACAGGGAGATCTCAAACCAATTTGACAGTGTAAAGAGACTTCTTCTCCGGAACACAATTAGTTTAACTTTGTTTGACTTTATCTATAAAATATAAAATAAATCACTTTACATCAAAAACATCAATATCTTCCACCCCATATGACTTCCATGAATACAACCAACTGTTATTGGTTAAGGGAACTCATCCCTCCAATGAACAACAATTACTTTTCTATTTTCTTATTTTAAGAATTGTCTATCAATTTAAATTCACTTTACATAAAATAAATCTTAATTAAAACATCAAAAGCTTCCATCCCATAAGACTTTCATGAATACAACCAACTGTTATTGGTTCAGGGACGTCATGCCAGTTGTTAGCATTTAGCTAACAGCGTCTATGTGAACTTGCTATCTGTTTGTGCTAATTGTTAGCATTCTGGTGATATATACCCATTGGCTTTTCTTGTGTTTTTAGCACCCCTCATGTGCTATGCCGGTAATACTGTAAATCCCGGTATGAGAGAAGGACGGTATGACAACATGAAAATCTAGATACCGCCAAGCCTAATCACCACACCTACACCAACTACCTACCACAACTACCACACCTACCTACCACAACTACCACACCTACCACAACTACCTACTACAACTACCAAACCTACCTACTACAACTACCACATCTACTTACCACAACTACCACACCCACCTACCACAACTACCACACCTATGTACCACAATGTCACGAGAATTTCGTTCTCAATTGTTGACATAAACTATCAATCAGGCTTTGAATAATTCCCAGAGGTTGTAAAGCTCTAGTTAATGAAAAATTAGACAAAGTCCCATATCTGCAATTTGGTCAAGTATTGTTTATTCATGAGAATTCTGAACTCCAAATGTGAACACAGTCTTTTATATTGTACAAGCTTTAATCTGAACACAAATGATACAAATGCTCCACCCTCTCTAGGAAATAGTACTTTCCCACAGTACACATTCATTGGCTTATCACAATCTTGCAACATAAGTCAATCTGGACAGCTCCTAGCCCTCCCTCCCGTCCCAAGGACGAGAAGGCCTCTCTCCTGTAGTCTGGTTTCACAAAGAATTCTTTGTTCTCACAGATACTCCTTTACCACCTTGTTCCACTATCTATACAATATACATTTCTAGACACACACATCAATTGGATTATCATTGTATTACAGTGAGGGAAAAAAAGTATTTGATCCCCTGCTGATTTTGTACGTTTGCCCACTGACAAAGAAATGATCAGTCTATAATTTTAATTGTTGTTCTTATTTGAACAGTGAGAGACAGAATAACAACAAAAAAAATCCAGAAAAACACATGTGAATGTTATAAATTGATTTGCATTTTAATGAGGGAAATAAGTATTTGACCCCTCTGCAAAACATGACTTAGTACTTGGTGGCAACACCCTTGTTGGCAATCACAGAGGTCAGACGTTTCTTGTAGTTGGCCAGTTGGCCACCAGGTTTGCACACATCTCAGGAGGGAATTTGTCCCACTCCTCTTTGCAGATCTTCTCCAAGTCATTAAGATTTCGAGGCTGGCGTTTGGCAACTCGAATCTTCAGCTCCCTCCACAGATTTTCTATGGGATTAAGGTCTGGAGACTGGCTAGGCCACTCCAGGACCTTAATGTGCTTCTTCTTGAGCCACTCCTTTGTTGCCTTGGCTGTGTGTTTTGGGTCATTGTCATGCTGGAATACCCATCCACGACTCCATTTTCAATGCCCTGGCTGAGGGAAGGAGGTTCTCACCCAAGATTTGATGGTACATGGCCCCGCCCATCGCCCCTTTGATGCGGTGAAGTTGTCATGTCCCCTTAGCAGAAAAACATCCCCAAAGCATAATGTTTTTTTTGACGGTGGGGATGGTGTTCTTGGGGTCATAGGCAGCATTCCTCCTCCTCCAAACACGGCGAGTTGAGTTGATGCCAAAGAGCTCAATTTTGGTCTCATCTGACCACAACAATTTCACCCAGTTGTCCTCTGAATCATTCAGATGTTCATTGGCAAACTTCAGACGGGCATGTATATGTGCTTTCTTGAGCAGGGGGACCTTGCGGGCGCTGGCGTAGTGTGTTACCAATTGTTTTCTTGGTGACTATGGTCCCAGCTGCCTTGAGATCATTGACAAGATCCTCCCGTGTAGTTCTGGGCTGATTCCTCACCGTTCTCATGATCATTGCAACTCCACGAGGTGAGATCTTGCATGGAGCCCCAGGCCGAGGGAGCTTGACAGTTCTTTTGTGTTTCTTCCATTTGCAAATAATCGCACCAACTGTTGTCACCTTCTCACCAAGCTGCTTGGCGATGGTCTTGTAGCCCATTCCAGCCCTGTGTATGTCTACAATCTTGTCCCTGACATCCTTGGAGAGCTCTTTGGTCTTGGCCATGGTGGAGAGTTTGGAATCGGATTGATTGATTACTTCTGTGGACAGGTGTCTTTTATACAGGTAACAAGCTGAGATTAGGAGCACTCCCTTTAAGAGTGTGCTCCTAATCTCAGCTCGTTACCTGTATAAAAGACACCTGGGAGCCAGAAATCTTTCTGATTGAGAGGGGGTCAAATACTTATTTCCCTCATTAAAATGCAAATCAATTTATATCATTTTTCAACATGCTTTTTCTGGATTTTTTTTGTTATTCTGTCTCTCACTGTTCAAATAAACCTACCATTAAAATTATAGACTGATCATTTCTTTGTCAGTGGGGAACGCACAAAATCAGCAAGGGATCAAATACTTTTTCCCTCACTGTATAACCCTATCCCTATTGCATACATTTTCAGAATGGAATATTCTTAGTCATTACTTAAACATACAAACATCCCTATCACACAACTACCACATCTACCTACCAAAACTACCACATCGACCTACCACAACTACCACACCAACCTACCACAGCTACCAAACCTACCATCACCAAACTTACAAACCACAACTATCACACCTACTATCACCAAACCTACCACAGCTACCATCACCACACCTACCAAACCTGCCTACCACACCTACCTACCACATCTATCACACATGCCATCACCAAACATACCAAAACTACCATCACCACACCTACCATACCTACCTTCACCACACCAACCATCCCCACACCTATCACACCTACCCTCACCACACCTACCATCACCACAGCTACCACACCTACCTACCACAACTATCACACCTAACATAAATACACCTACCATCACTACACCTACCATCACTATACCTACCATTACACCTACCATCTGACCTACCATCACCACACCTACCATCACTATACCTACCATTACACCAACCATCACACCTACCACCACCACACCTACCATCACACCTACCACCACCACACCTACCATCCCTATACCTACCATCACTATACCTACCATTATAACTGCCATCTCACCTACCATCACCACATCTACCGTCATCACACCCACCATACCTACCACCCACCTACATACCATCACCACACTTATCACACCTACTAACACCACACCAACGATACCTACCACCACCACACTTACATCACCACACCTACCATCATACCTACCATCACCCCACCTATCACACCTACCATCATCACATCTACCATCACCACACCTACCATCATACCTACCCTCACCCCACCTACCACACCTACCATCATCACATCTACCATAACCACACCTATCACACCTACCATCATCACATCTACCATCACCACACCTACCATCCCTATACCTACCATCACTATACCTACCATTATAACTGCCATCTCACCTACCATCACCACATCTACCGTCATCACACCCACCATACCTACCACCCACCTACATAGCATCACCACACTTATCACACCTACTAACACCACACCAACGATACCTACCACCACCACACTTACATCACCACACCTACCATCATTACCTACCATCACCCCACCTATGACACCTACCATCATCACATCTACCATCACCACACCTACCATCATCACATCTACCATAACCACACCTACCATCACCACACCTACCATCACCACATGTGTGCTGATCTATCAACATTGACAGGACCGACAGAAAAAGACATGCTCACATGCAAACAAAAGATAACTTATCTAACTTGCATCGTTACGCAATTATTAAGGGACTAGATACAAACAGCTAATCCTGGCTACCAATGTCCTAGCATTCATTTATTGAGGCAAGCAGATCAGAGATGTCAAGGTGGCACCCAAGCATATGCCATGTGTATATGTGGATCATTTTAGAAAGAGAGGGTCCAGATTGTCTAGCCCTGGTGATTTGTACGGGCCCAGGTTTTGCAGCTCTTTCAGAACATCTGCTATCTGGATTTGGGTGAAGGAGAAGCTGGGGAGGCTTGGGCAAGTAGCTGTGGGGGTGTGGAGCTGTTTGCCGGGTTGGGGTAGCCAGGAGGAAAGCATGGCCAGCCATAGAGAAATGCTTATTGAAATTCTCGATTATCGTGGGATTTATCGGTGGTGACAGTGTTTCCTAGCCTCAGTGCAGTAGGAAGCTGGGAGGAGGTGCTCTTATTCTCCATGGACTTTACAGAGTCCCAGAACGTTTGGGAGTTAGAGCTACAGGATGCAAATTTCTGTTTGAAAGAGCTAGCCTTTGCTTTCCTAACTAACTGTGTGTATTGGTTCCTGACTTCCATGTAAAGTTGCATATCGCGGGGACTATTCAATGCTAGTGCAGTACGCCACAGGATGTTTTTGTGCTGGTCGAGGGCAGTCAGGTCTGGAGTGAACCAAGGGCTGTATCTGTTCTTAGTTCTACCACACCTACATCACCACACCTTACCATCACCACACCTACCATCCCCACACCTACCATCCCTACCATCACCACACCTATCACACCTACCATCATTACACCTTACCATCACCACACCTACCATCACCACACCTACCATCACCACACCTATCATAACTCCCATCATTACACCTACCATACCTAACATCACCACACCTACCATCACCACACCTATCATAACTCCCATCATTACACCTACCATCCCTACCATCACCACACCTACCATCACCACACCTATCATACCTCCCATCACCTACCATCACCACACCTTACCATCACCACACCTACCATCACCACACCTACCATCCCTACCATCACCACACCTATCACACCTACCATCACCACACCTTACCATCACCACACTTACCATCACCACACCTATCACACCTACCATCATTACACCTACCATACCTACCATCACCACACCTACCATTGTAAATGTGGATGGGTATGCTGCTTCATTCAATGATTACGGTATTGTAGAAGGTAGATACAGGAGTAGCCTACAGTCTACAATAATAACTTCATTGAATGTGCTATAGTATCATTTATTTAATTGATGAATGAAAATGTAAATAGGCTAATTCATTCAGTGAATACTGTATGTTTTTCTATGTCTGGGAGTATGTTAATGAAGGCTTTTCAGCTGTTGAACTATGGCAATGTTGAACTAATTTCTAAATCTTTCTTTCTTTTAGTCAACAGGTGATGAGCCAGAGCAACCAATCAACGTCACTGCATCTGTTCTACCCACCACCCCCACTGCTCTCCCTCCACAAGAAACCTCATCCTCTTCTCCTGTTCAACTAATTTGCCGCCACCCTAGAAAGGACTGTACATACATACCCCTGTGCCCATCTCATTGCAATATGATCCATCCAAGGCCTCAGATGGCAAAGGAGATAGTGATGAGGGTGAGAGCATCCAGTATGAAAATAAAGACCCCTTGGGATCTAAAATGAGTGTGGGGGCCCTCTTGTGTCTCCTTTTTGTCTGTTTGAGGATACTACAGTCACCCCTGGTGGAGGATCTTGGAACACTGCTATTTAAGAGGTTGACGAAAACCTTCAAGGGTGGTGGTGATGATATGTTGCGTGTTATCTTGAATACCAATCAGCTGTTTGAGAACAGAATGAAATGGTGTAAACTTAACAGGTTGAACTTGTTGAGTACAACAAGAACTTGTTCCAACAGGGTTCTTTGGCTGTCACCAAAGGAAAATCCTTTTGGTTCCAGGTAGAACCCTCTGTGGAATGAAGCCCAAATGTGTTCTAGCTAGGCACAGAAGTGTTCTTCCTGGAACCAAAGAGGGTTGTCCTATGGTGACAGCGGAAGAATCCTTTTAGGTTGTAGAAACACCTTTTTTTCAGTATAGGCCTATATATTGCAGTGGTGGTTCAGTGGTTTTCTGTTATAAAGATAAATGGCTAATCGTGGTGGGGAGTTTAGATCATCTGAGATAATATGAATCATCCCCACTTTTAACACACATTTACAAGCAGGCAAAGTAACCTCCTATGCGTGCTGAGGTATGTGTGATCACTCAACATTGACAGAACCGACAGAAAAAGACATGCTCACATGCAAACAAAAAATGTGTCTAACTTGCACCTTTATCCAATCATTAAGAGACTAGATACAAACAGCTTATCCTGGCTACCAATGTTCAAGCATTAATTTATTGAGGCAAACCAGTGGTGTAAAGTAAAATTAATTTAAAGTACTACTTAAGTCGTTTTCTGGGGTATCTGTACTTTATTTTAGGATTTATGCCAGGATATGCATATAATTGGTACCATTGGAAAGAAAACACTTTGAAATTTGTAGAAATGTTAAAATAATGTAGGAGAATATAACACAATAGATATGGTATGAGAAAATCCAAAGAAAAAACAACCAGAACTTTTTTTTGGAGAGAGACCATCTTCTTAGAAATACAAGAGAAAGCTCATATTGTAAATTCACTCCCTATATGCAATTCCTATGGTTTCCACAGGGTGTCAGCAGTCTATGTTCAAGGTTTCAGGCTTGTAACTTCAAAAACGAATAAGAAATAACAACCAATAAGAAATAACAGTAACAATAACAGTCTTGGAAATCCGTGTCATTGCGCACCATGATGAAGTTACACCTGCTAAAATTGGTTTCCTATTGAACATACTTCTTTCTGAAAGAAATATTATAGTTTTAGTTTAGGGTGTCTGAGGAGTAAATACAAACGTATGTTGACTTGTTGAAGCTTTCAGCCGATATAAGACACTTATATGTACCTAAATGTTTAACCACTATAATAACTATTAGAATTTGTTTGAATTACACACCCTCCAGTTTCACCGAAGTTGTCCTGCTAGCGACACCGATCCTTATTAAAGTAATGTATATGATTACTGCTGCTAGGGGAGCTGTGACGTCAATGGGGAGCGTTAGTGAGATCGTGAGGTCTTAGAGGTTTCTTCTTCAATCTTGAGAATGCCCTACTACTGAAAACTAATAAAGTTTCTCTTTGTCATCATTTTACCCTATTAATTCAGTTACATAATGTGCAAAAGTGCAATATGACTCTCAACATATTGAGGTGACATGGTTAAAACTACATAGTCCATGAGTTTGGTCACATTTGAAGTAAATTGGTAGCCTAGTGGTTAGAGCGTTGTACTTGTAACCGGAAGATTGCAAGTTTGAAAATCTGTCTTTCTGCCTCTGAACAAGGCAGTTAACCTACTGTTGGGTGTCGAAGACATGGATGTCGATTAAGGCAGCCCCCCGCACCTCTCTGATTCAGAGGGGTTGGGTTAAATGCAGAAGACACATTTCAGTTGAAGGCATTTGGTTGTACAACTGACTAATAATGGTGACTTTGAGTTTGAAGGAGTTTTAACAGAGTGAAAAACTGGTTGGTATTTTCCCCGTTGGCTAGGTTGCTAATGGTTACATGTAAGAGAAGGGATCAAGATGGCATCTGAACTCTCCTGACTTTTTTCAACATTTTAGATCCTATTTGTTTTATTTTCTATCAACAAAGACTCAGATTAGTTCAGGTAATATACTGAAATATGTGATGTCACGAAAAAATGTGTTAATATTTCTACAAAAATAGCGTTTAACAGTTCGCTAGCTTGATGCTAACCAAATGTAGCTTGTCTAAGCGCTTAGCTAGTTCTAGGCTAGTTGATTTCAGTCAATGTTAGCTTCCATGTTAGTGGTTTATAATATAATGGTTGTAGCACCGTTTAATAAAAGTTTTATAACGTCATCTTGCAAATATTCCCTGACAAGTGTCTGTGATAAGAAACCACATCAGTCAGTCTGGTCAGAGTGACTCTATAAAGACAGACTGAATCAACAGAGAGAGATAGAGAGAGAGAGTGAGAGAGACAGAGAGAGATTGTCTAGACTCAGACTGTTTTAACACTCTTGGTTTGACCACCAGAGAAGAGAAAGAAAACAGTTATGAGCTGAACAATATGCCAGTGGAAGGGAGGACACTACCAGGTGACCCAATTGTGGTTTGTGACTATTATGATTTCCCATTGTAGCCAATTCAGTTGTAGTGGAAAAGAAACTCAGTGACAAACCAATTATGTGATACAGACCCCAGATCGTAAGCGTTCTTCCCGTGTGTGTCATGTTAACATGCTGAAAGCGTATTATATGCGTGACTCTCCAGACAGCTCCTCAGGTAAGCCGGTCCAACCCGCCGTCTCCAGTGTGGCTGTGGTGGTGCAGAAGCCTGGCTGGGACCTACAGGAGGATAAGGAGGACGGGTTGGAGTTACGCCATTAGTTACAACAGTGTGAACGCTTATGTGATTCTGAAAAGTGACCCTCTCAAATGGAACATTTGGATAACAATCAAACTAATGATCTTATCCTATTGATAAATAGTTTTCTAAATGTGTTTCAGGACGTTCCAAGTCGCACGTCCATCTTGGAACATGACGTGGATGTGGGGAACGCTGCTCCTATTCGTCAGCATCCGTCCCGGTTAACACTAAGAAAAGGGAGGTAATGAAAAGTGAGGTAGCTTATTTATTACAGAATGATATGGCAAAACCCAGTAACAGCTCCTGGAGTTCCCTGTGTATTCTCGTTCCTAATCCTGACGGTATCGCCCCGTTTATGTACGGACTATCATTGCATAAATTCCGTTACAAAATCTGATTATTTTCCTCTACCTCACTTAGATGGCTGCATTGATAGAATAGGCTCTGCTGCTTATGTTAGTAAGTTAGATTTGCTAAAAGGTTATTGGCAGGTGCCTCTGACCCCTCGAGCTTCTGACATCTTGGCTTTCGTTACGCCTGATAACTTCAAACAATATACTGTGATGCCTTTTGGAATGTGTAATGCACTTTTCAGCTCCCAGTCAACATTGTGTTCGCGGATGTGCCAAATTGTACTGCTTACATTGACGATGTGGTGATTAATTTGTCTACTTGTTCTGATCATCTGAAAAGGGTGCTTCAGTGGTTGGAGAATGCTTCTTTAACCCTCCATTTGGCCAAGTGTGAGTTTGGGAAGGCTACTGTGACTTATTTGGGGAAGCAGGTGGGACGAGGTCAAGTGCGCCAATAACTGGCAAAGTGGAAGCAATTGTTGCTTTTCCTGCTCCCACAACTCGCCACCAGTTGCGCAGATTCCTGGGGATGGTAGGGTACTATCGTACATTCTGTACACATTTCTAGACGATAGTAGCTCCTTACATCTCTGCTTAGTCCCAAAGTACCGTTTAAGTGGTCTCAGGAATGTAACAATGCTTTTGAGTCCGCCAAAGCGCTACTTTGTAGTGCCCCAGTGCTTGCCGCCCCAACTTTGACAGACCTTTTAAGTTGGAGGTAGACGCTAGTATAGTGCGGGTGGGTGGGTGCGGTTCTCTTGCAGGAAGATGAGGAGGGAGAGGATTGGCCTGTCAGTTTCTACTCCTTAAGTTCAACTTGTGTCAGTCAAAGTACTCCACCAACGAACAAGAGACGCTGGCTTTATTGCTGGCCTTACAGTTTTTTAGGTATATGTGGGCTCCACTGCCTTGCTTGTTCTGGTCTTCACGGACCATAATCCTTTAGTGTTTCTTAGGCAAATGTACAATGAGAACCGCTGCCTTATGCGGTGGCCTCTGATTGTACAGGGATACAATATACAGATTCACTATGTGAAGGGTTCAAACGTGATCGCCGATGCTCTATCACGGGTTAAGTAACTGGGGATGCATATTGGTTTTGTCATTGTAAACTGGGAGTTTGCAGGTTTTGGGGTGGGTGTGTTACGTTCCCCAATTTCTGTGTTGTTGTGGATTTGTATGTGTGTGTATTTCAGGAAATGGCTTCCTGGATTCCTGAAGCAGCTGATTGGTCGGCCCCATCGCTGATTGGAGCTCTGACCCTCCCAGCACCCCCTGTATTTTGGTAAGCTCGCCAGGTGGTGCTAAAGGCTAGGTAAGAAGAGGGAAGGCAGGTAAGTTAGAGAGGGGACTCTTTAACTTTTAACTTGTCTTTGCTTTGGTTCCGTCAGACCCTTTTCCCCAATTTACCGTGTTTAGGAATAATACATTCCTGGTAAACTGTATTTTTCTCTGCCTCTGTCGTCCTTCCACGCACCTACGATCACATACCTGTTTCACTCCACGGGAGTTGAGCGTTCCCTCCTCCATGAGGCGTACATAACATTCGGTTAGAGATTTTTGTTAATTTCGCTACCATTACGGAATGACGAGTTTTAATCACTTAATAATTCACTAACTAAATATACATCAGAAAAGTCACTAGAACTAATTATTAGGTCTACCATTACTGGTTACTTCTGTGAACTTTCATTATCCTCCCTCCTGAAAAAGACAAATGTGAAAATATCAAAAAGTTATGTGGGATTTTGGTAAAGGAATTACAAGGCACAAGGCAATATTACTTCAACGATTTCTCCAAAACCAAATATAAGTCTTGATATTAGTAGTCAGGGGTCTTTATGTCAACATGATTCTGTTTTTATGTAGTTCTGATATTGGACCTTTAAGGACTTTCTCTGGTGATGTTTTCTAAGATCCCTTTTCCGTCTGTTGATCCAGAAATCAAAGACTTCACTGGTTGAAAAATGGATCTAGAATTACATTTTTCCGCAAAATATAGACTCTTAGATTTCATTTGACACCCAATTAAACATTGGTGCTCCTGGGTCCTTTTACATGGAAATACCCTACTGTAACTCTAGACATGCTATCCATCCCTGACTAATAATAAAGTGGTCAGGCTGGTTGCTACTGGACTCTCCAGCTTCAGGCTGAATCACACCCATGATGAGAGGAGGTTTACTGGACACACAGGGAGAAACTACAGTCTGAATCACACCCATGATGAGAGGAGGTTTACTGGACACACAGGGAGAAACTACAGTCTGAATCACACCCATGATGAGAGGAGGTTTACTGGACACACAGGGAGAATCTACAGTCTGAATCACACCCGTGATGAGACTACCTTTAAGGGTTAAGGGTTTGGTTAATGTTAGGGTTAAGGTTAGGGTCAGTTTTAGGTTTTGGATAGACGAGCTGTCAATGGGATGTTGGTCAGGAAAGTCCATTTAGTCTTTCCCTTCTCAAACCTGTCCTCCCCCTAACCAGTTCATATCATGTATTCCACCACCAGCACACCTGATTCACTAATCAGAGGTTAGGATGATTAGTTGACCAGCGGTACAAAGTGGACTGGATCTAGGTGAACTATGTGGAGAGTCTTCCAGGGACAGCACAGTACAGACTGAGAAGCTAACAACAGTGTAGTTTACTCAACTCATTCAAACTATCATGACTATTGCATAGAGAGAAGATCTGCACAAGGGCATAAAGTGTAAGATATAGCAAGAGAGGACAATATGGTAGAAGGTAGCCAAAGTGGAATCAAAAGTCATAGGCCTAATCATCAATCAAATATGAAATATAAAACCAAAAAATAATCTACATATAAAGACAACATGTCATCTCTATGTGTTATAGAATAGCTCCCTTCTCACATCCAGGTAATGTTTGGACTGGAACGGGACAACTCAACGGGCTATGCGCATCTACTTGAAGTGACAGATATGTACAGTATAATAAGCATAGTGAAGAAGGAAAAGATGCCACCTCTGTCGCATAGCAGAGACATAGCTGCTGAGATTTCCCCTGGAGAAGAGCCCCTCAAGAATTTAAAAACAGTCATTGAGTTTCAATGAATGTACTCCCCAAACGCTTGATGCATCGTAAACTATCCTCCCAGTCCCTTCGGAGTTCAGCGGATGGATGATGCGCCGCTGCCATTTAATTGGATGAGAAGTTGGACGAACGCTCCTCCAGCTCACGATACGCAACGGTGGAGAACTACAGTGTGGTGATGTGTCGGTCGCGAACGCTGCACGACAGTTGTGATGGTGTGTTTGTTTGTACAGAGATGGCTGTTCTGTTATTATTTTGTGTACTCACTAAACACCCACATTTGTGAAAATAGTTATAAACGTCTTTATCAATTATGAGTAGCTAAACAATATCGACTTTTGGACACTGATGCGCAGGAGAACCCCTAGCTGTCAATCAAGCAGGCGCGGTGAACCGATTATGACGCTCAAGCGTTTCAAATGACGCAACAATACAGCTCCAGGCCAGAGAAAGTTAATGCCAAAGATATTATTCGGTTCCACACTAAAACTGCGGGTTGACAAGTGAGATTGAGGTGAGTCAAATATTTACACAAGTTTACAATACATTAACCTTCCGCTAGCCTTCTTAGCCTCTAATTCTGTCATGGTAAGATAACAAATCGGAAAGGTGAATGTTAATGTATTTGAAATATTTTTTCTTTCTGACATTATATAGCTAGCCTTATAAAACACAATTATTAATTATAGGTTTGTTTTTTCTGTTGCTATCAATCACTCCATCTATATCGACTCTTCTGTCTGTCTGTCTTGCTGACTGACCTGTCTGTCTGACTATCTGTCTGTCTGTGTTCTGTCTAGCCAGCATATGCCAGAAAGGTTCCTTCACATAGGCTCATTCACAAAGTCTCATAGAAGGAGTGCTGATCAATAATCAGTTTTGTCTTTTAAATCATACTGAATACGTTTTGATGGACAGGGGGGACCTGATCCTAGATCAGCACTCCTGCCCTGAAACACTGTGTGAACACAATCCAGGTGAACTGTGATTATGAAGTTGTGATGGGGTATTATTATATTAGTTGTGCTGATGCATGATGGGTTGTAGGCTAGAACTTGAGTACTGTACTCTGAATGCTGTTTCTGGTGAGTAAATGTTGTGTACAATGACACCATCTAGTGACAGAAACATAGAAACACACATTGTTACTGAATGAATGCATCTATTTATTTTACAGAAATAAAACTTGTAGACCTTTCCTGCAGTCTCTGAGGAGATGGACACCTCTTCTTCTTCTGGACGATCTCCGTCTCCTACTGGGACTTGCTTCTTACCCCCTCCTATCATGTGGAACAGTCTGTAAGTCATTCATCACATAACCTAGCTCTGGTCCAGGGCATTATGTGTGGCTTGCTGAATGTAGGCTCAGTGTCTGCAAGTTGTACATAACGCCCTGGACCAGAGCTACACATTACCCACCTCTGGCCATCATGGACAGTCAACTCGTCACATTCACGTACTGTAAGTCACAGTTGTGTGAGTTGTGTGATTAAAGGCAGTTTAATTGAACAGAAGTTTAATTATTACTTTAATATTGTAATAAATTGTCTGAGTTCACTTCCTAAATAATGTGTTGACATTCCTTTGCTCCCAGCTACAAGCAGGCAGAGATGGAGGTTCAGTTCCTAAGAGAAGAGAAGAAGACCTGTACAGAGAAGGAAGCCCACATGCTTGAGTTGAGGGGGAAGGATCGAACGATCCGAAATCAGAAGAGGGAGATGGACAGACTTCAAGTGTGCCTCTGGGAGGAGGAAAAAAAGAAGAGGAATGGTGGAACGGAGAAGGACGAGATCATTGAACAATTAGAGTCTGAGAGAGACAATCTCAGAGCCCTTTTAAAAGATGAAAGGAGGAGAAGAAGAGTAGAAAGGGAAATAATGAAAGAGTGGAAGGCTGAGATCCTGAGACTGAGGGAGGCAGAGAGCCACAGGGAGTCAGAGAGACAGAGGGAGGCAGAGAGCCACAGGGAGCTAGAGAGCCACAGGGAGGCAGAGAGACAGAGGGAGGCAGAGAGACAAAGGGAGGCAGAGAGACAGAGAGAAGCAGAGAGACAGAGAGAAACAGAGAGACAGAGGGAGGCAGAGAGACAGAGGGAGGCAGAGAGAGCCACAGAACGGGACGAGAACCAAAGAAAAATGCAGGAGATCAACAGACTCAAACAACTG
Organism: Brachymystax lenok tsinlingensis; assembly: GCA_030435695.1. Lineage (NCBI taxonomy): Eukaryota > Metazoa > Chordata > Actinopteri > Salmoniformes > Salmonidae > Brachymystax > Brachymystax lenok. Next base: position 84,279,132 of record CM059819.1, read on the forward strand.
CTGGAGCTACTGATGGTCGACCTACAACTGGCCCACGTAAGACATGTCATTGTTATTATTAAAAGGCAGTGTATATTTACCCAGCTGAAAATGATTTGTGGCGGACAGCGGTACGCTAACCCAATGTTAACTTTTATGCCTTTCCTTAACCCTTACCTTAACCTCACTGGAACTATACCTAACCTTTACCTTAACCCAACCCTAGGTCCTGAACCTAACTCTAACCTTAATTTATCTCAACCAATATGCCTTTCTTCTGCTGGTTGAATATCCACTTCATTATTAACATCATTACTGTTGTTGTTGTTGATAACTGGATCTGTGCAGGTTGTAAATAATTACATTAGTGAAACATCATTGGTAGGAGTCATTTCTACAAGCATAAACATCAGAGGCAACATTGTTGTAACATCACACAAATTGAATTGGGAATTTCTCAAACCCCGAACTGAATGGGCAAGCTAGTTGTGTGTTTGTATTTGTACACATTTTGGACATAATTGATTCCATAAAATGTCTCATAATTTTTCTAACCATGTCAATACATTAATTGACAATGAATTGTCCATATGAATTGATCAAAATGACCCTGTTATTGATGTTGTCCAGTGTTTGATTCAATTACCTAGGTCTAGGTTGTATTTCTATGTATCATTCTCTGCAAATCCTTTGAAAGTATATCTTGGTCATTAATTATCACTAATTTAACCTTTTAAAATGAAGCAAGAGATTGAGGCTATGGCAGAAAGTCATGGAGGATCAGCGACCAAGACTGGCCTGGAGAGAGAGATGGAAGAAAAGCAGGAGGTGATTAAGGAAGCAGAGGAAGAGTACATAGAAAGAGAAGAGAGAAGAAAGGAAGTAAGCATGAAGAAACATGTAGTAGTTAATGTTAAAGCAAAAGCACGGGAAGTCTTCAATAGGCGTAAAGAGAGGAGGTTAGAAGTGTTGAAGGGGGAACGAGAACACATAGAAAGAGGACAACAAATCAGGAGGGAGAAGGAGGAAAGACGACTGGAGATGGAAAGAAAACAGGAGATGGCAAGACGACAAGAGGAGCAGGATAAAAACCAAGAGATTGAAATTGCTAGACAGAAAGAAATGTTCAGACTAAGAGCGGAGGAGAGAGAGAGAGAGGCAGAGAGAGAGGAGGAGAGAAAGAGAGTCATTGAAGGCCATTTAGCTTTAATTAGAGAGAGAGAGAAGATGATTGAGGCCAACAAAAGAGAGGAGATGGCGGAAGAGGAAAGAGACGAGATCCTTGAGAAGAACAAGAGGGAGAACACTGAAGAGGAGGAGGAAAACCCTGAAGAGGAGGAGGAGAATGAAGACGACAATGAGGACCTTCTCCCACCTGATAAAAGTATCAGAAGGAGAGCTGTGGGCTGGATAAATAAGAAGTGGGAGAAGAGGAACGTCAGAAAGATAGAGAGAACCCATCAGAGAGACGCTGAGGAGGGCTATAAGATCGTCCACATAGGTAAGACCTGTTTTCCCTCTGCTTATGACATCATCCTCTTTAGTCTCCTCTACACACACATAAGTTCCACACCAGTCACCATGTTGCATCCTTGTTTCAATATAAAACTACTGTCCAAAATAGTCAAGCTGATCTGCTATCAGCTTAAATGTCATGTACACAGGGAATTTAGAATGGAAAACTCAACTGGATCTCAATGACCCTGTCTAAAGTAGTGCGTCATAGCCTTTTGGGGCCCTAAGAATCATTTTGGTCAGGTTTTTGACTACATTTCCTCCAAATCTACACTTTGCAATTGGGCGTAGAGAACATGTAACAGTTTTTAAACAAGGTTGCTGCAATTCTACACATTTTGCCATGGGGTGGAGAGAAGAATCAGCAGTTTTAAAGCTCATTTCCTTCAATGACTCATGTTAAGATAATATCTGAATGAGAGTGACTAACAAAATCAATGGGGGCTCACTGCAGGTAAAGGCCCCAGAGAACCAGAAGGTGGGGCCAGAGAGCCAGCAGGGGGTCAGAGAGCCATCAGCTAGAAGCTCCAGAAGTGGCTGAAACATCAGAGCCAACCTCCAAGACAAAGAAAAAGCCAGGCATCTGGAAGAGGATTAAGATGGGGTAAAGAATGTTTAAACATGTATTCATGTTTTACACTATTAGTATATATGTTGTCACTTTAAACTGTGATGTCTTACAGCATTCCTGCTGTCTGCTGAGTGCTGGAACCACAGTACCACTGAGGCCCACTTCTCTACTCAATCTCTACTAATGATTTACCTTCAGTAATGAACAAAGCAAGAGTGGTCATGTTTGCTGATAACCCACCAAACCAGGACCAAGCAGCGTGGCCAGGAGGAGAAGGTCATCTGGACCTTGGAGGAGATAAAGAGGGATTGGGAGACCCTTCCTTGGCGAGAAATCCTGAGGGGTTCGCGGCCACAGCAGTCCCAGGATTTTTTTGGGGGGTGCACATGGTGCCGGCTCCACACACCAGGTGTCTATTGCGCATCCCCAGCCCGGTGCATCCTGTGCCAGCTTCCTGCACTCGCCTAGAGGTGCGTGAGACCAGTTTTTGAAGTTTCACTGTATTAAAGATGTGGAACTCAACCCGCGCTGCGCTGTGGTCCAGTTATTCCTCAGATCGTGACACTACTAGACACAGCTTTATCATGGTCAGAACACAGATAATATTGTTATTAAGATGGATAAAGGAATTGCTGTTATAAGAAAATGTTCAGAGTATGTAACATCTAGCACACTGAATCAGGTGATTCAATACCTGGTCCCATCACACTTAGTGTACTGTCCAGTTATATGGTCAATCCCTGGTCCCATCACACTTAGTGTACTGTCCAGTTATATGGTCAATCCCTGGTCCCATCACACTTAGTGTACTGTCCAGTTATATGGTCAATCCCTGGTCCCATCACACTTAGTGTACTGTCCAGTTATATGGTCAATCCCTGGTCCCATCACACTTAGTGTACTGTCCAGTTATATGGTCAATCCCTGGTCCCATCACACTTAGTGTACTGTCCAGTTATATGGTCAATCCCTGGTCCCATCACACTTAGTGTACTGTCCAGTTATATGGTCAATCCCTGGTCCCATCACACTTAGTGTACTGTCCAGTTATATGGTCAATCCCTGGTCCCATCACACTTAGTGTACTGTCCAGTTATATGGTCAATCCCTGGTCCCATCACACTTAGTGTACTGTCCAGTTATATGGTCAATCCCTGGTCCCATCACACTTAGTGTACTGTCCAGTTATATGGTCAATCCCTGGTCCCATCACACTTAGTGTACCGTCCAGTTATATGGTCAATCCCTGGTCCCATCACACTTAGTGTACCGTCCAGTTATATGGTCAATCCCTGGTCCCATCACACTTAGTGTACTGTCCAGTTATATGGTCAATCCCTGGTCCCATCACACTTAGTGTACCGTCCAGTTATATGGTCAATCCCTGGTCCCATCACACTTAGTGTACCGTCCAGTTATATGGTCAATCCCTGGTCCCATCACACTTAGTGTACCGTCCAGTTATATGGTCAATCCCTGGTCCCATCACACTTAGTGTACCGTCCAGTTATATGGTCAATCCCTGGTCCCATCACACTTAGTGTACCGTCCAGTTATATGGTCAATCCCTGGTCCCATCACACTTAGTGTACCGTCCAGTTATATGGTCAATCCCTGGTCCCATCACACTTAGTGTACCGTCCAGTTATATGGTCAATCCCTGGTCCCATCACACTTAGTGTACCGTCCAGTTATATGGTCAATCCCTGGTCCCATCACACTTAGTGTACCGGTCCAGTTATATGGTCAATCCCTGGTCCCATCACACTTAGTGTACCGTCCAGTTATATGGTCAATCCCTGGTCCCATCACATTTAGTGTACTGTCCAGTTATATGGTCAATCCCTGGTCCCATCACACTTAGTGTACCGTCCAGTTATATGGTCAATCCCTGGTCCCATCACACTTAGTGTACCGTCCAGTTATATGGTCAATCCCTGGTCCCATCACACTTAGTGTACCGTCCAGTTATATGGTCAATCCCTGGTCCCATCACACTTAGTGTACCGTCCAGTTATATGGTCAATCCCTGGTCCTATCACACTTAGTGTACTGTCCAGTTATATGGTCAATCCCTGGTCCCATCACACTTAGTGTACCGTCCAGTTATATGGTCAATCCCTGGTCCCATCACACTTAGTGTACCGTCCAGTTATATGGTCAATCCCTGGTCCCATCACACTTAGTGTACTGTCCAGTTATATGGTCAATCCCTGGTCCTATCACACTTAGTGTACCGTCCAGTTATATGGTCAATCCCTGGTCCTATCACACTTAGTGTACTGTCCAGTTATATGGTCAATCCCTGGTCCCATCACACTTAGTGTACTGTCCAGTTATATGGTCATCTGCAGCAAAGAAGGCTATAAAAAAGCTCCAAATGGCTCCAAACAAGGCTGCCAGATTAGCTCTTCATTGCTCTAGCCATGAATATTATCCAAATGCATCAGAATCTGTCATGGCCACAAGTTGAAAACAAATGACTACCCAGTCTTTTTATTTTCTTTAGGAATGTTATATTTAAAAATAAAAATGTATTTTTAGGCCAGTTAGTACATACTAGCAACACGCATAAGCACCAAACCAGACTGGCAAATTCAGGGCAGCTAAGACAACCCCAGCCAAGGACAAATCGCCTTAAATCTACAGTTTTATAAAGAGCCATAGCTGAATGGAACTTATTACCAATCCATATTTCTCAGCTAAAAAGTAAATCCACCTTCAAGAAGAAAATAAAAGAACATCTAATGTGATAGTCCATATGACTGGACAGGAAATAGAAAGCATCAACTGAATGATAAATGTGTTTCCTGGCAGTTATTTTAATGGTCTGTATTGTCTACTTGTTGAATGTTTGTGAAGTCTTGATTTGTGGTTGTTTGTAATGTCTTGTTAACTGGTGTTGGACCCCAGGAAGATCAGCTAGCATTACAGCGTTAGCTAATGGGGATCCTAATAAAAATGTTATATTGGAGAGGAGTCATCTATACACATCTCTTTTAGACCACAGACCTTGTCCCACCTGATAAAAGTATCAGAAGGAGAGCTGTGGGCTGGGTGACTAAGAAGTGGAAGAAGAGGAACGTCAGAAAGATAGAGAGAGGCTGAGGAGGGGTATAAGATCATCAACAAAGGTAAGACCTGTTTTCTCTCTGTTCATGACATTGATACCAGAGTAAGTTGAGACCCTGAAAGAGTTCCTAAAAAATGCACACCCAAAACATTTATTGGGGGGGGGGGTGCCTAAGCAATCGCATGTGCCTAGGGCCAGCCCTGGCACTATACAAAGAATAGGTGCCATTTGGGACTCATGTTAAACTTAGGGTCAGGTCAATTCGGGATGGGAATTATTGCACTTTATTGACAAATTCCATGCATTGCTCAATTGAAAAGACTAAAGAATCATTGAGATCCAACTAGGTTTTCTATTCTTAATTCCCTGTGTCCATTACATTTAAGTTGATACGAGATCCCCTAAGTTGAATGTGAACTCTACTTCTTCTCCCCGCCCAGTCATCCCTGGACACAAAGGGCTGTCATCCACCATGACCCGGGCAGAGAGAGAGAGGGAGAAGAGGAAGGATCTGCTGAAGGATGAGGAGAAAAGGAAGAAGTTGGAGGATTTCAATAAGCAGTGGAGAGAGAAGTCCCTGCTTAAAAAACGGAATCATCAGAAACTAAAGGAGGAGAGGGAGAGGATGAAGGAACAGTTCCTAAAAGACAAGCAGGAGAAATGGCTGGAGCCAAGATCCCGTTGATCTGGAGATGGCCAGCAGGGGGGCCAGAGAGCCAGCAGCTAGAGCCTCGAGAAGTTGAGGCACAGGGACAGCCGTGGAGCAGCACCCCTTGGATGAAGAGCCATTTCAGGATGAAGTGCCTTGATCTAGGGCACAACCACAGGAGATGGTCCCTAGGAGCAGAGCCTAGCAGCCCCATGGTTGCTAGTTCAGTTCCCACTGCTGGTCTTAGGTGTTAAGGGGAATGCTGAAAAGGAGGTCTGCAGGTAGCCTGGACCGGAGCTAAATTGCTGGCTCAATCCCTGGGCAGAGCTGCACAAGTCAGGCCAGTGATGTTGAATGATGTCATTTTTGTTTGCAAAGTTTTAAGCTTTAATAAAAGCATTAATAAAAAAAAGCAATATTGTTGTTACAGTGTCAGTTGTTTAGTTATTTATTAGAATTGAAACATCCAGTAGTCATGGTAGATGTTAGACTTTCAATGAGACACCTAACATTCCATCAGTTTGCTACAATGTGTGACATGTTATATTAGAGAGGAGTCATCTATACACATCTATTTTAGACCATAGGAGAAATATCAGATTGAAACAGCTTCTCTGAGAATCTGAGGAGAGAGCAACAGTAGACGCATCGTTAGCTCTCCCACCTTCAGTTCAGTACTTGGGTCATTCCACCAACTGAGCACCTTTTGGGGAGTGTAACTTTTATTTCACCTATTTCTAACATTCTGTCATAAAGAGCACATGTTCAACTTAATAAAAAAACATGTTTTCCCATCTCAAAAGTAAAAAATACATACTATAGCAAGTGTCTATTAAGGTCCAAATAAAGTAACAGGGTTGACTGTAACAGAGTTGACTATTTCATTTAGAATCAACCATAGATCCCCATGTGACGGGGGGAATGGAATGCAAGCTTACCAAACAAATGTAAATTGTTTAAACATTTCTAGACTGTCTATCTATGGGTAACAGGGTTGATGTGTTATAATTCACCCACCCGGTGGTTATTTTAGCATGTAAATCTAAACCACTACACAACACAACACTAAACAATACATTAATTGCACTATAACGGTGACAACCGGTGACAACAAACTGTTAGGGCCTACATAAAGCTGTCCCAACAGCAGAGCTTTCTTTTCAGCACCATGGAGTGAAACCTTTTTTTTTTTTTTTTACATTGCTGATATGGCTGACTTGCTTAAACAAATGTGGTTTCTCCTGACAATTTAGCAAGCGGATGAGAGGCAATCTGTAATTTTGTTTAAGATCTTAATGAGCGAGCTAGGACGGATATACAGTGGTTTCTCCTTTAAAAGTTGCGTAATACTGCGGCACACTTTGCGTGCTGCCGCAATCTGCGATACGTCATTTAATTGTCAATTTTTCTGTTACTGCAAGTTAGTGCTAGCTTGAATTCCAGAGGGCATCTTTGAGAAGCATTTGATAAGTCTTCCATATTGGCATTACCAGAGACGGGGAGGGCACGCGGGAAACCTGGGTTCAATTCCCTGACGGGGAGGAAGAAGTAGGCTGTCCTTGTAATTAAGAATTTGTTCTTAACTTCTTAGGGCTAGGGGGCAGTATTTTGAAGTACGGATGAAAAACATGCCCAAAGTAAACTGCCTGTTACTCAGGCCCAGAAGCTAGCATATGCATATAATATCATTGGATAGAAAAAACTCTGAAGTTTCTAAAACTGTTAAAATAATGTCTGTGAGTATAACAGAACTGATATGGCAGGCAAAAACCCGAGCATAATCCATCCGGGATGTCTGAATCAGTCATGTCACACTGTTTTCAATAGGCCAGCTATTCAAAGCCACATAGTTTAACCCCCAGATTGCAGTTCCTATGGCTTCCACTAGATGTCAACAGTCTTCAGAAAAAGGTTTGAAGCTTTAATCATGAAAATCAAGGGAGTAAGACCACTTGTTCCTGAGTTCATGTCAAGTGTACTGTTTTGGATTTTAACATGGAATGCGCGCTCAGTTCTTTTTCTCTTCTATTCAGCAGGTTATACTCCGTCTGAAATATTATAGTTTATATTCATTTTAGGGTATCTGAGTATTGATTACAAATGCTGTTTGACGAACTTTACAGGTACTTTTGTGATATCGTTTGTCTGCATGGATGAAAGCCTTTGGGTAGGTGGATTACTGAACAAAACGCGCCAACCAAACGGAGCTATATGGATATAAAGAGGAACTTTATCGAACAAAAGGACCTTTTGTTGTGTAACCTGGACGCTTGGGTATGCCATCAGAGGAAGATCATCAAAGGTAGCGATTTATTTTATGCTATTTTTGAGTTTTGTGACACCTCTGCTGGTTATGTTATTATGCTAATTGAGAATTGAGTGGGGCGCTGTCCTCAGATAATCAAATGTTCTGCTTTTGCCGTAAAGCCTTTTTGAAATCTGACAATGCTGTTAGATTAACAAGAGTCAAAGCTTTTGAAGGGTGTGCAGCATTTGTATTTTCATTAATGTTTGAAATGAGTATTGTTGTAATTTGAATTTGGCGCTATGCATTTCACCAGATGTTGTCAAAATCGATCCGGTTCACAGGATTGGATCCGTAACAGGTTAACTGATTTCATAGTTGTGATGTATTCACTATTATTCTACAATGTAGAAAAGCTTGCTAGCAACTTCCAGACACAAATGAGACCACTCTGACCATTTCACTCGCCCTAGCAGAGCTGGTTAGGCAGTTTCTGTTTTAACCAGAGAGTTGGTGACTGACTGTGCCGCTGGAAACAATGTAATTTTGCCGACATTTACTGACATCAGCCATATTCAACGGGTGTTGAGCGCTCGTAAATTCATTATTCTGTGCTCTGGTACACTCAGACGAGAGTGCTCTGAAATCGGAGTAGATAGACAGAGCGAATTTACAAAAGCACCCAAATGTCCATTGAGAACACACAACAACCCATCATGCATCAGCACAACTAATATAATAATACCTCATCACAACTTCATAATCACAGTTCACCTGGATTGTGTTCACAGTGTTTCAGGGCAGGAGTGCTGATCTAGGATCAGGTCCCCCCCTGTCCATCAAACGTATTCAGTATGATTTAAAAGACAAAACTGATTATTGATCAGCACTCCTTCTATGAGACTTTGTGAACGAGCCTATGTGAAGGAACCTTTCTGGCATATGCTGGCTAGACAGAACACAGATAGTCAGACAGACAGGTCAGTCAGCAAGACAGACAGACATAAGAGTCGATATAGATGGAGTGATTGATAGCAACAGAAAAAAACAAACCTATAATTAATAATTGTGTTTTATAAGGCTAGCTATATAATGTCAGAAAGAAAAAATATTTCAAATACATTAACATTCACCTTTCCGATTTGTTATCTTACCATGACAGAATTAGAGGCTAAGAAGGCTAGCGGAAGGTTAATGTATTGTAAACTTGTGTAAATATTTGACTCACCTCAATCTCACTTGTCAACCCGCAGTTTTAGTGTGGAACCGAATAATATCTTTGGCATTAACTTTCTCTGGCCTGGAGCTGTATTGTTGCGTCATTTGAAACGCTTGAGCGTCATAATCGGTTCACCGCGCCTGCTTGATTGACAGCTAGGGTTCTCCTGCGCATCAGTGTCCAAAAGTCGATATTGTTTAGCTACTCATAATTGATAAAGACGTTTATAACTATTTTCACAAATGTGGGTGTTTAGTGAGTACACAAAATAATAACAGAACAGCCATCTCTGTACAAACAAACACACCATCACAACTGTCGTGCAGCGTTCGCGACCGACACATCACCACACTGTAGTTCTCCACCGTTGCGTATCGTGAGCTGGAGGAGCGTTCGTCCAACTTCTCATCCAATTAAATGGCAGCGGCGCATCATCCATCCGCTGAACTCCGAAGGGACTGGGAGGATAGTTTACGATGCATCAAGCGTTTGGGGAGTACATTCATTGAAACTCAATGACTGTTTTTAAATTCTTGAGGGGCTCTTCTCCAGGGGAAATCTCAGCAGCTATGTCTCTGCTGTGCGACAGAGGTGGCATCTTTTCCTTCTTCACTATGCTTATTATACTGTACATATCGGTCATTTCAAGTAGATGCGCATAGCCCGTTGAGTTGTCCCGTTCCAGTCCAAACATGACCTGGATGTGAGAAGGGAGCTATTCTATAACACATGGAGATGACATGTTGTCTTTATATGTAGATTATTTTTTGGTTTTATATTTCATATTTGATTGATGATTAGGCCTATGACTTTTGATTCCACTTTGGCTACCTTCTACCATATTGTCCTCTCTTGCGATATCTTACACTTTATGCCCTTGTGCAGATCTTCTCTCTAAGCAATAGTCATGATAGTTTGAATGAGTTGAGTAAACTACACTGTTGTTAGCTTCTCAGTCTGTACTGTACTGTCCCTGGAAGACTCTCCACATAGTTCACCTAGATCCAGTCCACTTTGTACCGCTGGTCAACTAATCATCCTAACCTCTGATTAGTGAATCAGGTGTGCTGGTGGTGGAATACATGATATGAACTGGTTAGGGGGAGGACAGGTTTGAGAAGGGAAAGACTAAATGGACTTTCCTGACCAACATCCCATTGACAGCTCGTCTATCCAAAACCTAAAACTGACCCTAACCTTAACCCTAACATTAACCAAACCCTTAACCCTTAAAGGTAGTCTCATCATGGGTGTGATTCAGACTGTAGTTTCTCCCTGTGTGTCCAGTACACCTCCTCTCATCATGGGTGTGATTCAGACTGTAGTTTCTCCCTGTGTGTCCAGTAAACCTCCTCTCATCATGGGTGTGATTCAGACTGTAGTTTCTCCCTGTGTGTCCAGTAGACCTCCTCTCATCATGGGTGTGATTCAGACTGTAGTTTCTCCTGGTGTGTCCAGTAAACCTCCTCTCATCATGGGTGTGATTCAGACTGTAGTTTCTCCCTGTGTGTCCAGTAAACCTCCTCTCATCATGGGTGTGATTCAGCCTGAAGCTGGAGAGTCCAGTAGCAACCAGCCTGACCACTTTATTATTAGTCAGGGATGGATAGCATGTCTAGAGTTACAGTAGGGTATTTCCATGTAAAAGGACCCAGGAGCACCAATGTTTAATTGGGTGTCAAATGAAATCTAAGAGTCTATATTTTGCGGAAAAATGTAATTCTAGATCCATTTTTCAACCAGTGAAGTCTTTGATTTCTGGATCAACAGACGGAAAAGGGATCTTCGAAAACATCACCAGAAAAAGTCCTTAAAGGTCCAATATCAGAACTACATAAAAACAGAATCATGTTGACATAAAGACCCCTGACTACTAATATCAAGACTTATATTTGGTTTTGGAGAAATCGTTGAAGTAATATTGCCTTGTGCCTTGCAATTCCTTTGCCAAAATCCCACATAACATTTTGATATTTTCACATTTGTCTTTTTCAGGAGGGAGGATAATGAAAGTTCACAGAAGTAACCAGTAATGGTAGACCTAATCATTAGTCCTAGTGACTTTTCTGATATATATTTAGTTAGTGAATTATTAAGTGATTAAAACTCGTAATTCCGTTACCAAAATGGTAGCGAAATTAACAAAAATCTCTAACCGAATGTTATGTACGCCTCATGGAGGAGGGAATGCTCAACTCCCGTGGAGTGAAACAGGTATGTGATCGTAGGTGCGTGGAAGGACGACAGAGGCAGAGAAAAATACAGTTTACCAGGAATGTATTATTCCTAAACACGGTAAATTGGGGAAAAGGGTCTGGACGGAACCAAAGCAAAGACAAGTTAAAAGTTAAAGAGTCCCCTCTCCTAACTTACCTGCCTTCCCTCTTCTTACCTAGCCTTTAGCACCACCTGGCGAGCTTACCAAAATACAGGGGGTGCTGGGAGGGGTCAGAGCTCCAATCAGCGATGGGGCCGACCAATCAGCTGCTTCAGGAATCCAGGAAGCCATTTCCTGAAATACACACACATACAAATCCACAACAACACAGAAATTGGGGAACGTAACACACCCACCCCAAAACCTGCAAACTCCCAGTTTACAATGACAAAAACCAATATGCATCCCCAGTTACTTAACCCGTGATAGAGCATCGGCGATCACGTTTGCCGAACCCTTCACATAGTGAATCTGTATATTGTATTCATTTACAATCAGAGGCCACCGCATAAGGCAGCGGTTCTCATTGTACATTTGCCTAAGAAACACTAAAGGATTATGGTCCGTGAAGACCAGAACAAGCAAGGCAGTGGAGCCCACATATACCTAAAAAAACTGTAAGGCCAGCAATAAAGCCAGCGTCTCTTGTTAGATTGGTGGAGTACTTTGACTGACACAAGTTGAACTTAAGGGAGTAGAAACTGACAGGCCAATCCTCTCCCTCCTCATCTTCCTGCAAGAGAACCGCACCCACCCACCCGCACTATACTAGCGTCTACCTCCAACTTAAATGGTCTGTCAAAGTTGGGGGCGGCAAGCACTGGGGCACTACAAAGTAGCGCTTTGGCGGACTCAAAAGCATTGTTACATTCCTGAGACCACTTAAATGGTACTTTGGGACTAAGCAGAGATGTAAGGGGAGCTACTATGGTCTAGAAATGTGTACAGAATGTACGATAGTACCCTACCATCCCCAGGAATCTGCGCAACTGGTGGCGAGTTGTGGGAGCAGGAAAAGCAACAATTGCTTCCACTTTGCCAGTTATTGGTCAGCACTTGACCTCGTCCCACCTGCTTCCCCAAATAAGTCACAGTAGCCTTCCCAAACTCACACTTGGCCAAATGGAGGGTTAAAGAAGCATTCTCCAACCACTGAAGCACCCTTTTCAGATGATCAGAACAAGTAGACGAATTAATCACCACATCGTCAATGTAAGCAGTACAATTTGGCACATCCGCGAACACAATGTTGACTGGGTGCTGAAAAGTGCATTACACATTCCAAAAGGCATCACAGTATATTGTTTGAAGTTATCAGGCGTAACGAAAGCCAAGATGTCAGAAGCTCGAGGGGTCAGAGGCACCTGCCAATAACCTTTTAGCAAATCTAACTTACTAACATAAGCAGCAGAGCCTATTCTATCAATGCAGCCATTTAAGTGAGGTAGAGGAAAATAATCAGATTTTGTAACGGAATTTACGCAACGATAGTCCGTACATAAACGGGACGTACTGGCCAGGATTAGGAACGAGAATACACGGGAACTCCAGGAGCTGTTACTTGGTTTTGCCATATCATTCTGTAATAAATAAGCTACCTCACTTTTCATTACCTCCCTTTTCTTAGTGTTAACCGGGACGGATGCTGACGAATAGGAGCAGCGTTCCCCACATCCACGTCATGTTCCAAGATGGACGTGCGACTTGGAACGTCCCGAAACACATTGAGAAAACTATTTATCAATAGGATAAGATCATTAGTTTGATTGTTATCCAAATGTTCCATTTGAGAGGGTCACTTTTTCAGAATCTCTGAATTACATAAGCGTTCACACTGCTGTAACTAATGGCGTAACTCCAACCCGTCCTCCTTATCCTCCTGTAGGTCCCAGCCAGGCTTCTGCACCACCACAGCCACACTGGAGACGGCGGGTTGGACCGCCTACCTGAGGAGCTGTCTGGAGAGTCACGCATATAATACGCTTTCAGCATGTTAACATGACACACACGGAAGAACGCTACGATCTGGGGTCTGTATCACATAATTGGTTTGTCACTGAGTTTCTTTTCCACTACAACTGAATTGGCTACAATGGGAAATCATAATAGTCACAAACCACAATTGGGTCACCTGGTAGTGTCCTCCCTTCCACTGGCATATTGTTCAGCTCATAACTGTTTTCTTTCTCTTCTCTGGTGGTCAAACCAAGAGTGTTAAAACAGTCTGAGTCTAGACAATCTCTCTCTCTCTGTCTCTCTCACTCTCTCTCTCTCTATCTCTCTCTGTTGATTCAGTCTGTCTTTATAGAGTCACTCTGACCAGACTGACTGATGTGGTTTCTTATCACAGACACTTGTCAGGGGAATATTTGCAAGATGACGTTATAAAACTTTTATTAAACGGTGCTACAACCATTATATTATAAACCACTAACATGGAAGCTAACATTGACTGAAATCAACTAGCCTAGAACTAGCTAGCGCTTAGACAAGCTACATTTGGTTAGCATCAAGCTAGCGAACTGTTAAACGCTATTTTTGTAGAAATATTAACACATTTTTTCGTGACATCACATATTTCAGTATATTACCTGAACTAATCTGAGTCTTTGTTGATAGAAAATAAAACAAATAGGATCTAAAATGTTGAAAAAAGTCAGGAGAGTTCAGATGCCATCTTGATCCCTTCTCTTACATGTAACCATTAGCAACCTAGCCAACGGGGAAAATACCAACCAGTTTTTCACTCTGTTAAAACTCCCTTCAAACTCAAAGTCACCATTATTAGTCAGTTGTACAACCAAATGCCTTCAACTGAAATGTGTCTTCTGCATTTAACCCAACCCCTCTGAATCAGAGAGGTGCGGGGGGGGCTGCCTTAATCGACATCCATGTCTTCGACACCCAACAGTAGGTTAACTGCCTTGTTCAGAGGCAGAAAGACAGATTTTCAAACTTGCAATCTTCCGGTTACAAGTACAACGCTCTAACCACTAGGCTACCAATTTACTTCAAATGTGACCAAACTCATGGACTATGTAGTTTTAACCATGTCACCTCAATATGTTGAGAGTCATATTGCACTTTTGCACATTATGTAACTGAATTAATAGGGTAAAATGATGACAAAGAGAAACTTTATTAGTTTTCAGTAGTAGGGCATTCTCCAAGATTGAAGAAGAAACCTCTAAGACCTCACGATCTCACTAACGCTCCCCATTGACGTCACAGCTCCCCCTAGCAGCAGTAATCATATACATTACTTTAATAAGGATCGGTGTCGCTAGCAGGACAACTTCCGGTGAAACTGGAGGGTGTGTAATTCAAACAAATTCTAATAGTTATTATAGTGGTTAAACATTTAGGTACATATAAGTGTCTTATATCGCTGAAAGCTTCAACAAGTCAACATACGTTTGTATTTACTCCTCAGACACCCTAAACTAAAACTATAATATTTCTTTCAGAAAGAAGTATGTTCAATAGGAAACCAATTTTAGCAGGTGCTAACTTCATCATGGTGCGCAATGACACGGATTTCCAAGACTGTTATTGTTACTGTTATTTCTTATTGGTTGTTATTTCTTATTCGTTTTTGAAGTTACAAGCCTGAAACCTTGAACATAGACTGCTGACACCCTGTGGAAACCATAGGAATTGCATATAGGGAGTGAATTTACAATATGAGCTTTCTCTTGTATTTCTAAGAAGATGGTCTCTCTCCAAAAAAGTTCTGGTTGTTTTTTCTTTGGATTTTCTCATACCATATCTATTGTGTTATATTCTCCTACATTATTTTAACATTTCTACAAATTTCAAAGTGTTTTCTTTCCAATGGTACCAATTATATGCATATCCTGGCATAAATCCTAAAATAAAGTACAGATACCCCAGAAAACGACTTAAGTAGTACTTTAAATTAATTTTACTTTACACCACTGGTTTGCCTCAATAAATTAATGCTTGAACATTGGTAGCCAGGATAAGCTGTTTGTATCTAGTCTCTTAATGATTGGATAAAGGTGCAAGTTAGACACATTTTTTGTTTGCATGTGAGCATGTCTTTTTCTGTCGGTTCTGTCAATGTTGAGTGATCACACATACCTCAGCACGCATAGGAGGTTACTTTGCCTGCTTGTAAATGTGTGTTAAAAGTGGGGATGATTCATATTATCTCAGATGATCTAAACTCCCCACCACGATTAGCCATTTATCTTTATAACAGAAAACCACTGAACCACCACTGCAATATATAGGCCTATACTGAAAAAAAGGTGTTTCTACAACCTAAAAGGATTCTTCCACTGTCACCATAGTACAACCCTCTTTGGTTCCAGGAAGAACACTTCTGTGCCTAGGTAGAACACATTTGGGCTTCATTCCACAGAGGGTTCTACCTGGAACCAAAAAGGATTTTCCTTTGGTGACAGCCAAAGAACCCTGTTGGAACAAGTTCTTGTTGTACTCAACAAGTTCAACCTGTTAAGTTTACACCATTTCATTCTGTTCTCAAACAGCTGATTGGTATTCAAGATAACACGCAACATATCATCACCACCACCGTTGAAGGTTTTCGTCAACCTCTTAAATAGCAGTGTTCCAAGATCCTCCACCAGGGGTGACTGTAGTATCCTCAAACAGACAAAAAGGAGACACAAGAGGGCCCCCACACTCATTTTAGATCCCAAGGGGTCTTTATTTTCATACTGGATGCTCTCACCCTCATCACTATCTCCTTTGCCATCTGAGGCCTTGGATGGATGATATTGCAATGAGATGGGCACAGGGGTATGTATGTACAGTCCTTTCTAGGGTGGCGGCAAATTAGTTGAACAGGAGAAGAGGATGAGGTTTCTTGTGGAGGGAGAGCAGTGGGGGTGGTGGGTAGAACAGATGCAGTGACGTTGATTGGTTGCTCTGGCTCATCACCTGTTGACTAAAAGAAAGAAAGATTTAGAAATTAGTTCAACATTGCCATAGTTCAAAAGCTGAAAAACCTTCATTAACATACTCCCAGACATAGAAAAACATCCAGTATTCACTGAATGAATTAGCCTATTTACATTTTCATTCATCAATTAAATAAATGATACTATAGCACATTCGATGAAGTTATTATTGTAGACTGTAGGCTACTCCTGTATCTACCTTCTACAATACCGTAATCATTGAATGAAGCAGCATACCCATCCACATTTACAATGGTAGGTGTGGTGATGGTAGGTATGGTAGGTGTAATGATGATAGGTGTGGTGATGGTAGGGATGGTAGGTGTGGTGATGGTAGGTGTGGTGATGGTAAGGTGTGGTGATGGTAGGTGTGATAGGTGTGGTGATGGTAGGGATGGTAGGTGTGGTGATGGTAGGTGTGGTGATGGTAAGGTGTGGTGATGTAGGTGTGGTAGAACTAAGAACAGATACAGCCCTTGGTTCACTCCAGACCTGACTGCCCTCGACCAGCACAAAAACATCCTGTGGCGTACTGCACTAGCATTGAATAGTCCCCGCGATATGCAACTTTACATGGAAGTCAGGAACCAATACACACAGTTAGTTAGGAAAGCAAAGGCTAGCTCTTTCAAACAGAAATTTGCATCCTGTTGCTCTAACTCCCAAAAGTTCTGGGACTCTGTAAAGTCCATGGAGAATAAGAGCACCTCCTCCCAGCTTCCTACTGCACTGAGGCTAGGAAACACTGTCACCACCGATAAATCCACGATAATCGAGAATTTCAATAAGCATTTCTCTATGGCTGGCCATGCTTTCCTCCTGGCTACCCCAACCCCGGCAAACAGCTCCACACCCCCCACAGCTACTTGCCCAAGCCTCCCCAGCTTCTCCTTCACCCAAATCCAGATAGAAGATGTTCTGAAAGAGCTGCAAAACCTGGACCCGTACAAATCACCAGGGCTAGACAATCTGGACCCTCTCTTTCTAAAATGATCCACATATACACATGGCATATGCTTGGGTGCCACCTTGACATCTCTGATCTGCTTGCCTCAATAAATGAATGCTAGGACATTGGTAGCCAGGATTAGCTGTTTGTATCTAGTCCCTTAATAATTGCGTAACGATGCAAGTTAGATACGTTATCTTTTGTTTGCATGTGAGCATGTCTTTTTCTGTCGGTCCTGTCAATGTTGATAGATCAGCACACATGTGGTGATGGTAGGTGTGGTGATGGTAGGTGTGGTTATGGTAGATGTGATGATGGTGGGTGTGATAGGTGGGGTGATGGTAGGTATCGTTGGTGTGGTGTTAGTAGGTGTGATAAGTGTGGTGATGCTATGTAGGTGGGTGGTAGGTATGGTGGGTGTGATGACGGTAGATGTGGTGATGGTAGGTGAGATGGCAGTTATAATGGTAGGTATAGTGATGGTAGGTATAGGGATGGTAGGTGTGGTGGTGGTAGGTGTGATGGTAGGTGTGGTGGTGGTAGGTGTGATGGTTGGTGTGGTGATGGTAGGTCAGATGGTAGGTGTAATGGTAGGTATAGTGATGGTAGGTGTAGTGATGGTAGGTGTATTTATGTTAGGTGTGATAGTTGTGGTAGGTAGGTGTGGTAGCTGTGGTGATGGTAGGTGTGGTGAGGGTAGGTGTGATAGGTGTGGGGATGGTTGGTGTGGTGAAGGTAGGTATGGTAGGTGTGGTGATGGTAGTTTTGGTATGTTTGGTGATGGCATGTGTGATAGATGTGGTAGGTAGGTGTGGTAGGCAGGTTTGGTAGGAGTGGTGATGGTAGCTGTGGTAGGTTTGGTGATATTAGGTGTGATAGTTGTGGTTTGTAAGTTTGGTGATGGTAGGTTTGGTAGCTGTGGTAGGTTGGTGTGGTAGTTGTGGTAGGTCGATGTGGTAGTTTTGGTAGGTAGATGTGGTAGTTGTGTGATAGGGATGTTTGTATGTTTAAGTAATGACTAAGAATATTCCATTCTGAAAATGTATGCAATAGGGATAGGGTTATACAGTGAGGGGAAAAAAGTATTTGATCCCTTGCTGATTTTGTACGTTTCCCCACTGACAAAGAAATGATCAGTCTATAATTTTAATGGTAGGTTTATTTGAACAGTGAGAGACAGAATAACAAAAAAAAATCCAGAAAAACGCATGTTGAAAAATGAGAAACACAAAAGAACTGTCAAGCTCCCTCGGCCTGGGGCTCCATGCAAGATCTCACCTCGTGGAGTTGCAATGATCATGAGAACGGTGAGGAATCAGCCCAGAACTACACGGGAGGATCTTGTCAATGATCTCAAGGCAGCTGGGACCATAGTCACCAAGAAAACAATTGGTAACACACTACGCCAGCACCCGCAAGGTCCCCCTGCTCAAGAAAGCACATATACATGCCCGTCTGAAGTTTGCCAATGAACATCTGAATGATTCAGAGGACAACAGGGTGAAATTGTTGTGGTCAGATGAGACCAAAATTGAGCTC
The DNA here is from genome assembly GCA_030435695.1 of Brachymystax lenok tsinlingensis. Classification (NCBI taxonomy): domain Eukaryota; kingdom Metazoa; phylum Chordata; class Actinopteri; order Salmoniformes; family Salmonidae; genus Brachymystax; species Brachymystax lenok. The sequence goes on from CM059819.1 coordinate 84,298,038, forward strand.
TTTGGCATCAACTCAACTCGCCGTGTTTGGAGGAGGAGGAATGCTGCCTATGACCCCAAGAACACCATCCCCACCGTCAAAAAAAAACATTATGCTTTGGGGATGTTTTTCTGCTAAGGGGACATGACAACTTCACCGCATCAAAGGGACGATGGACGGGGCCATGTACCATCAAATCTTGGGTGAGAACCTCCTTCCCTCAGCCAGGGCATTGAAAATGGGTCGTGGATGGATATTCCAGCATGACAATGACCCAAAACACACGGCCAAGGCAACAAAGGAGTGGCTCAAGAAGAAGCACATTAAGGTCCTGGAGTGGCCTAGCCAGTCTCCAGACCTTAATCCTATAGAAAATCTGTGGAGGGAGCTGAAGATTCGAGTTGCCAAACGCCAGCCTCGAAATCTTAATGACTTGGAGAAGATCTGCAAAGAGGAGTGGGACAAATTCCCTCCTGAGATGTGTGCAAACCTGGTGGCCAACTACAAGAAACGTCTGACCTCTGTGATTGCCAACAAGGGTGTTGCCACCAAGTACTAAGTCATGTTTTGCAGAGGGTCAAATACTTATTTCCTCATTAAAATGCAAATCAATTTATAACATTCACATGTGTTTTTCTGGATTTTTTTGTTGTTATTCTGTCTCTCACTGTTCAAATAAGAACAACAATTACAATTATAGACTGATCATTTCTTTGTCAGTGGGCAAACGTACAAAATCAGCAGGGGATCAAATACTTTTTTCCCTCACTGTAATACAATGATAATCCAATTGATGTGTGTGTCTAGAAATGTATATTGTATAGATAGTGGAACAAGGTGGTAAAGGAGTATCTGTGAGAACAAAGAATTCTTTGTGAAACCAGACTACAGGAGAGAGGCCTTCTCGTCCTTGGGACGGGAGGGAGGGCTAGGAGCTGTCCAGATTGACTTATGTTGCAAGATTGTGATAAGTCAATGAATGTGTACTGTGGGAAAGTACTATTTCCTAGAGAGGGTGGAGCATTTGTATCATTTGTGTTCAGATTAAAGCTTGTACAATATAAAAAGACTGTGTTCACATTTGGAGTTCAGAATTCTCATGAATAAACAATACTTGACCAAATTGCAGATATGGGACTTTGTCTAATTTCTCATTAACTAGAGCTTTACAACCTCTGGGAATTATTCAAAGCCTGATTGATAGTTTATGTCAACAATTGAGAACGAAATTCTCGTGACATTGTGGTACATAGGTGTGGTAGTTGTGGTAGGTGGGTGTGGTAGTTGTGGTAAGTAGATGTGGTAGTTGTAGTAGGTAGGTTTGGTAGTTGTAGTAGGTAGTTGTGGTAGGTGTGGTAGTTGTGGTAGGTAGGTGTGGTAGTTGTGGTAGGTAGTTGGTGTAGGTGTGGTGATTAGGCTTGGGCGGTATCTAGATTTTCATGTTGTCATACCGTCCTTCTCTCATACCGGGATTTACAGTATTACCGGCATAGCACATGAGGGGGTGCTAAAAACACAAGAAAAGCCAATGGGTATCTATCACCAGAATGCTAACAATTAGCACAAACTGATAGCAAGTTCACATAGACGCTGTTAGCTAAATGCTAACAACTGGCATGACGTCCCTTAACCAATAACAGTTGGTTGTATTCATGAAAGTCTTATGGGATGGAAGCTTTTGATGTTTTAATTAAGATGTATTTTATGTAAAGTGAATTTAAATTGATAGACAATTCTTAAAATAAGAAAATAGAAAAGTAATTGTTGTTCATTGGAGGGATGAGTTCCCTTAACCAATAACAGTTGGTTGTATTCATGGAAGTCATATGGGGTGGAAGATATTGATGTTTTTGATGTAAAGTGATTTATTTTATATTTTATAGATAAAGTCAAACAAAGTTAAACTAATTGTGTTCCGGAGAAGAAGTCTCTTTACACTGTCAAATTGGTTTGAGATCTCCCTGTCATGTAGTTGAGAAGGTATTGATATTTTTTTATTTACAGGCAATGGTAGGCGTTGCAGTTTTAAGACGGTTCCTTAACACTCTGAGCAGACGTTTTTAGCTACATTTAAACTCCAAATTCACACTGAATTGGAAAAACAAGGGGTTTAACTTTTTCACTATCATCAGGAGATTTAGAATATTTATTTATTTAAGCCTAGGAACAATAGGTTAACTGCCTTGTTCAGGGGAGGAACAACAGATTTTTACCTTGTCAGCTCGGGGGATTCGATCCAGCAACCTTTTGGTTACTGGCTCAATACTCTACCACTAGGGTACCTGCCACCCCCGGTAGCCTAGTCATCCTTGCATGTTCCGTTGAAGAAGTATTGGAGAGTCAGAATCTTGAATATAAAGCTAACTTCAGTCATCATCATGCATCCAGTCAACAATCTACTGGCAAATCCTTTTCAATCCTTGTCATATGAAGAGAACTTATAGATAAAAAGTATCGGTGGTCATCAACCATTCAAAATGAACATGATACAAAAAGTTGGAAATCGCAAATTCAACAATGAGTGGTTTGGAAGGAATCAGTGGCTAACTGCAAGTTTAACAAAGCAATCACTAGCCTGCTATTCAGCATGACTCCTGCCGCATTGAAAACAACTGGAAACTCGGAACTGGGAAATCTTAGACTTCAGTGAGTTCAAGACAACTGGGAACTCTGACTGGTTAAACAAGTTTTGAACGGTCATCCAACTCGGAATTCCAAGTCGAGAACTCGGGCATCTTTCTTGTGCTCTGACCTGAAGACCACTGACGCCATGATTCAACCTTGTTTTCCTACTTCCCAGTTGTCTTGAAAGCACCAAAAATCCAGAGAATGACAGACTTTGATGACAAATTTTGATGACAAACTGCCGCGACAAAAATGTATTGTAATTTGCTCTATAAATGATGTAATATACCAGGGAGATATGTATACTGTAGCTAAGAACGTAATACTAAGTGTATGTTGTGTAGTAAGCTGTTAGTAGCCCATGTTCCTCACCCTAATAATTTTGTTCCATTCCCCTCTCATAACTTAGCCTACTGCTCTGACTTGGTGGTGCACATGTAGAAAATAGCCTGTTTCAGAGAAATGTAAAAATCTAATATTGTAAGAGCTTTCATTGTCTGCTTATATGCACTCTTTATTTATCCTGCAGTTATGACTTGGTGTACAGGGAGAATACTGTAAGAACTGAAGCAGAGACAGAGGGATGCAGAGAGCCAGAGGAGAATACTGTTCAAACTTCTGTCGCTGTACATTTCAAAAGTGCTGAACAAATGGTTATATTGACTAGGTCCATCTTAGCTCGCTCGTTAATGTCTTATCGCACCGTTTGTCACCGTTATAGTGCAATTAATGTATTGTTTAGTGTTGTGTTGTGTAGTGGCTTTGCTGGCATGCATCTAAAACATTTTTGGGGATTTTTCCCCATCATGATTTACATGCTGCAATCACCACTGGGTGGGTCAAGCATAACTCATCAACCCTGTTACCTATAGACAGACAGTCTAGAAATGTTTAAACAATTTACATGTGTTTGGTAAGCTTGCATTCCATTCCCCCCCTGTCACATGGGGATCTATGGTTGATTCTAAATGAAATAGTCAACTCTGTTACAGTCAACCCTGTTACTTTATTTGGCACTTAATAGGCACTTGCTATAGTATGTATTTCTTACTTCTGAGATGGGAAAACATGTTTTTTATTAAGTTGAACATGTGCTCTTTATGACAGAATGTTAGAATTAGGTGAAATAAAAGTTACACTCCCCAAAAGGTGCTCAGTTGGTGGAATGACCCAAGTACTGAACTGGAGGTGGGAGAGCTAACGATGCGTCTACTGTTGCTCTCTCCTCAGATTCTCAGAGAAGCTGTTTCAATCTGATATTTCTCCTATGGTCTAAAATAGATGTGTATAGATGACTCCTCTCCAATATAACATGTCACACATTGTAGCAAACTGATGGAATGTTAGGTGTCTCATTGAAAGTCTAACATCTACCATGACTACTGGATGTTTCAATTCTAATAAATAACAAAACAATTGAAACCGTGACAACAATATTGCTTTTTTAATAAATTATTTTATTAAAGCGTAAAACTTTGCTAACAAAATTGAAATCATTAAACATCAGTGGCTTGACTTGAGCAGCTCTGCCCGGGGATTGAGCCAGCAACTTAGCTGCTACCGGTCCGGTCCAGGCTACCTGCAGACCTCCTCCCAGACCTCCTTTTCAGCACCTCCCCTTAACAGGTCAGGTGGTGGAAATGATCAGAGTTGCGTTCAACTTGAATAAAGATGAGAAACTCTGGTCTGTGGAGCCACTGGTCTGAGGGGAGGACTTCTGTTTAAACCATGTCTATTTGGGGATATTTTCTAGGACAGTAGAGGTGGTGAGCAGAGATTAATTTAACCTGGATAAAGATGAGAATCTCTGCTCTGGGGGAGGAGAGTCACTGACCTCAGATGGCTTGTTGCCTTGATAAAGAGAATACTTGCTGGCTTGAGGAGATTATAATGTTTTGTGGAGGAAATGTGGCTTGATGACTTAAAGAGGAGGAGGAATCATTGGGCGACACTTTTAATTACCAACGTAACCTCAGTGGTACAGTGGCTTCATCGAGTTCCAGCTCTAGGCAGACAGCACGTCAGGAATGCTGTAAGACACCACAGAGACAGGTAAGTATCTATATATTTCCATGTTTGTTGCATGTACACTAAACCCTCACATTTGGATAATGTCACTTTTTAAAGTGACAACATATATATTAACAGTGTAAAGCATGAATACATGTTTAAACATTCTTTACCCCATCTTAATTCTCTTCCAGATGCCTGGCTTTTCTTTGTCTTAGATGTTTCAGCCTTTTCTGGAGCCTCTAGCTGCTGGTTCTCTGGCCACTCCTGCTGGTTCTCTGAACTTCCCTCCTGGTTCTCTGCCCATGCATGTTGCCTCCTTGGCCCCTCCTGCTGGCCATCTCCAGATCCAACAGGCTCTTGGCTTACCTGTTGGCCTGTGGCCCACCCCTGGCAATTCCTGGCCTTGGTTGTAGTCATGGCTGTGTTGGGTGGTGATGTAATGGGTGTTGAACTTCTTGATTTGCGCATCAGCCTCCAGATTCATCTGCTCCAGCCATTTCTCCTGCTTGTCTTTCAGGAACTGTTCCTTCATCCTCTCCCTCTCCTCCTTCAGTTTCTGATGATTCCGTTTTTTAAGCAGGGACTTCTCTCTCCACTGCTTATTGAAATCCTCCAACTTCTTCCTTTTCTCCTCATCCTTCAGCAGATCCTTCCTCTTCTCCCTCTCTCTCTCTGCCCGGGTCATGGTGGCTGTTAGCCTTGTGTGTCCAGGGATGGCTGGGAGGGGAGAATAAATAAAGTTCACATTCAACGTAGTGGATCTGGTATCAACTTAAATGTAATGGACACAGGGAATTAAGAATAGAAAACCCAGTTGGATCTCAATGATTCTATACTCTTTTCAATTGAGCAAGGCATTAAATTTGTCAATAAAGTTCAATAATTCCCATCCCGAAATGACCTGACCCTAAGATTAACATGAGTCCCAAATGGCACCTATTCTTTGTATAGTACCAGGGCATACGTGATCGCTTTAGTGGCCCCCCGACCCCCCAGTCAGTCAGTCACTCATTTAGCCATGTCAGCTGACATATTTTTGGGACAGTACTTTTATATTATAAACAATGATGCAACATGGTGTGGAACTTATGTGTGTGTAGGGGAGACTAAAGAGGATGATGTCATAAGCAGAGGGAAAACAGGTCTTACCTATGTGGACGATCTTATAGCCCTCCTCAGCTTCTCTCTGATGGGTTCTCTCTATCTTTCTGACGTTCCTCTTCTCCCACTTCTTCGTTAGCCAGCCCACAGCTCTCCTTCGGATACTTTTATCAGGTGGGAGAAGGTCCTCATTGTCGTCTTCATTCTCCTCCTCCTCTTCAGGGTTTTCCTCCTCCTCTTCAGTGTTCTCCCTCTTGTTCTTCTCAAGGATCTCGTCTCTTTCCTCTTCCGCCATCTCCTCTCTTTTGTTGGCCTCAATCATCTTCTCTCTCTCTCTGATTAAAGCTAAATGGCCTTCAATGACTCTCTTTCTCTCCTCCTCTCTCTCTGCCTCTCTCTGTCTCTCCTCCGCTCTTAGTCTGAACATTTCTTTCTGTCTAGCAATTTCAATCTCTTGTTTTTTTATCCTGCTCCTCTTGTCGCCTTGCCATCTCCTGTTTTCTTTCCATCTCCAGTCGTCTTTCCTCCTTCTCCCTCCTGATTTGTTGTCCTCTTTCTATGTGTTCTCGTTCCCCCTTCAACACTTCTAACCTCCTCTCTTTACGCCTATTGAAGACTTCCCGTGCTTTTGCTTTAACATTAACTACTACATGTTTCTTCATGCTTACTTCCTTTCTTCTCTCTTCTCTTTCTATGTACTCTTCCTCTGCTTCCTTAATCACCTTTTGCTTTTCTTCCATCTCTCTCTCCTGTTCTATCTCCAGTTCATTCTGTCCCTCAATTTCCCCCAAAATATTTTTCTGCTTTCTTCTTCCTGCTTCCTGACTCTCTCTCATAATCATCTTTTCTTTCTCCGTCTCTTTCTGTAGCTGATCTGTTAATTCCATCTCTCTCTGATTCTCATTGTCTTTCTCCCTTTCTTTCTCTTTCTCCATTTGTTTCTGTCTCTTCTCTTGTTGTTGTCGTCTGTGTATCTCTTCTATCTCTCTCTGTCTCTTGTTCTCCCTCTCTCTTCCCTCCTTCTCCATGTCAATTTGCTTCTGTTTCCATCTATCTTCTTCTTCTTGATCTCTCTCAAACTTTCTCTTTCTCTCCTCTTGTTGTTGTCGTCTCTCTTTCTCTTTCTCTTTCTCTTTCTCTTTCTCTCCCATCACTCTCTGTCTCTCTTCTACTCTTTCTTCCTCTTCCATCTCGATTTGCTTCTGTTTACATCTTTCTTCTTCATGTTCTCTTTCAATCTCTCCCTGTCTCTCTTCTTCTCTTTCCATATTTTTTTGTCTCTTCTCCATTCTCTTTCTTTCAATCTCTCTCTGTCTCTCTTTCTCCCACTCTCGTTGTTCCTCTTCCATCTCTATTTGTTTCTGTTTACATCTTTCTTCTTCATGCTCTCTTTCAATCTCTCCCTGTCTCTCTTCTTCTCTTTCCATATTTTTTTGTCTCTTCTCCATTCTCTTTCTTTCAATCTCTCTCTGTCTCTCTTTCTCCCACTCTCGTTGTTCCTCTTCCATCTCTATTTGTTTCTGTTTACATCTTTCTTCTTCAGACTCTCTTTCAATCTCTCTCTGTCTCTCTTCTTCTCTTTCCATATTTTTCTGTCTCTTCTCCATTCTCTTGAACTCTCTCTGTCTCTCTTTCTCCAGCTCTCGTTCTTCCTCTTCCATCTCTACTTGTTTCTGTTTACATTGTTCTTCTTCACGCTCTCTTTCAATCTCTCTCTGTCTCTCTTCTTCTCTTTCCATATTTTTCTGTCTCTTCTCCATTCTCTTTCTTTCAATCTCTCTCTGTCTCTCTTTCTCCCTCGCTCGTTCTTCCTCTTCCATCTCTATTTGTTTTTGTTTACATCTTTCTTCTTCATGCTCTCTTTCAATCTCTCTCTGTCTCTCTTCTTCTCTTTCTGTATTTTTCTGTCTCTTCTCCATTCTCTTTCTTTCAATCTCTCTCTGTCTCTCTTTCTCCTGCTCTCGTTCTTCCTCTTCCATCTCTACTTGTTTCTGTTTACATTGTTCTTCTTCACGCTCTCTTTCAATCTCTCTCTGTCTCTCTTCTTCTCTTTCCATATTTTTCTGTCTCTTCTCCATTCTCTTTCTTTTGATCTCTCTCTGTCTCTCTTTCTCCCACTCTCGTTCTTCCTCTTCCATCTCTATGTGCTTTTGTTTGCATCTCTCCGCTTCTTCTTCTCTCTCCATCTCCTTCTTCTTCTCATCTTCTTGTTGTCTCTGTTTTTGGATTTTCTCCATTCTCTTTCTTTCTACCTCTTTTTGTGTGTCGTTCTCACCCTCCATCTTCTCCTCCATGTCCATTTGGTTCTGTTTCCATTTGTATTTGTCTGTTTCCATATTTTCTAATTCTGTCAGCTGTTCCTTGATTTTCTTGAAGACTTCCTCCAATTCAGACGTCTTTTGTCATTGATGGGGCTGTCTCCATCTCCATCTCTCTCTCCACTCTATTTTTCATCTCCTCTTCACTTTGTCTACAACCATTTTTGCTCTCTCTGTCTCTGTAAAATGTTCTCTCTGGTCCAGTCTCGTCTTTCAATCTAATCTCTTCTTTCATTCTCACAACCTCTCTGTCTAACACTAGTACATTTTGGTTAACCTGTTTCACTCTCTCATTCTGTCTTCTATACGCTTCTTTCGCTCTTTCAAATTTGATTTTGTATTGAATCTCTTTTGTTGTCATATCTTCTTTCAGTCTCTCAACCTCTCTCTCTAACTCTTTTACCTTTTCGTTAACCAGTTTGACTTTCTCATTCTCTGCAATATTCATGTCTCTTTCACTTTCAAATATTGTTTCCTTTTCAATCTCTTTCAATCTCTCAATCTCTCGTTCTAACGCTTTTATCGTTTCTTCTGCCTGTTTCGCTTTCTTCTTCATTTCTTGTCTTTCCAATTCTGCTTTTCTCTCCCTTTCTCTCTCTTTCCCTTCTCTCTTTCCCTCTCTCTTTCTGTCTCAATAGGTTCGTTGTTCCAGGCCAGTCTTGGTCGCTGATCCTCCATGACTTTCTGCCATAGCCTCAATCTCTCTATCTCTTGCTTCATTTTAAAATGTTAAATTAGTAATCACTTATGATCAAGACATACTTTCAAAGGATTTGCAGAGAATGATACATAGAAATACACCTAGACCTAGGTAATTGAATCAAACACTGGACAACATCAACAGCAGGGTCATTTTGATCAATTCATCTGGACAATTCATTGTCAATGAATGTATTAACATAGTTAGAAAAATTATGAGACATTTTATGGAATTAATTATGTCCAAAATGTGTACAAATACAAACACACAACTAGCTTGCCCATTCAGTTCGGGGTTTGAGAAATTCCCAATTCAATTTGTGTGATGTTACAACAATGTTGCCTCTGATGTTTATTCTTGTAGAAATGACTCCTACCAATGATGTTTCACTAATGTAATTATTTACAACCTGCACAGATCCAGTTATCAACAACAACAACAGTAATGATGTTAATAATGAAGTGGATATTCAACCAGCAGAAGAAAGGCATATTGGTTGAGATAAATTAAGGTTAGAGTTAGGTTCAGGACCTAGGGTTGGGTTAAGGTAAAGGTTAGGTATAGTTCCAGTGAGGTTAAGGTAAGGGTTAAGGAAAGGCATAAAAGTTAACATTGGGTTAGCGTACCGCTGTCCGCCACAAATCATTTTCAGCTGGGTAAATATACACTGCCTTTTAATAATAACAATGACATGTCTTACGTGGGCCAGTTGTAGGTCGACCATCAGTAGCTCCAGCAGTTGTTTGAGTCTGTTGATCTCCTGCATTTTTCTTTGGTTCTCCTCCCATTCTGTGGCTCTCTCTGCCTCCCTCTGTCTCTCTGCCTCCCTCTGTCTCTCTGCCTCCCTCTGTCTCTCTGCTTCTCTCTGTCTCTCTGCTTCTCCCTTTCTCTCTGCCTCCCTGTGGCTCTCTGCCTCCCTCTGTCTCTCTGCCTCCCTCTGTCTCTCTGCCTCCCTGTGGCTCTCTAGCTCCCTCTGTCTCTCTGCCTCCCTCTGGCTCTCTGCCTCCCTCTGGCTCTCTGCCTCCCTCAGTCTCAGGATCTCAGCCTTCCACTCTTTCATTATACCCCTTTCTACTCTTCTTCTCCTCCTTTCATCTTTTAAAAGGGCTCTGAGATTGTCTCTCTCAGACTCTAATTGTTCAATGATCTCGTCCTTCTCCGTTCCACCATTCCTCTTCTTTTTTTCCTCCTCCCAGAGGCACACTTGAAGTCTGTCCATCTCCCTCTTCTGATTTCGGATCGTTCGATCCTTCCCCTCAACTCAAGCATGTGGGCTTCCTTCTCTGTACAGGTCTTCTTCTCTTCTCTTAGGAACTGAACCTCCATCTCTGCCTGCTTGTAGCTGGGAGCAAAGGAATGTCAACACATTATTTAGGAAGTGAACTCAGACAATTTATTACAATATTAAAGTAATAATTCAACTTCTGTTCAATTAAACTGCCTTTAATCACACAACTCACACAACTGTGACTTACAGTACGTGAATGTGATGAGTTGACTGTCCATGATGGCCAGAGGTGGGTAATGTGGAGCTCTGGTCCAGGGCGTTATGTACAGCTTGCAGACACTGAGCCTACTTTCAGCAAGCCACACATAATGCCCTGGACCAGAGCTAGGTTATGTGATGAATGACTTACAGACTGTTCCACATGATAGGAGGCGGTAAGAAGCAAGTCCCAGTAGGAGATGGAGATCGTCCAGAAGAAGAAGAGGTGTCCATCTCCTCAGAGACTGCAGGAAAGGTCTACAAGTTTTATTTCTGTAAAATAAATAGATGCATTCATTCAGTAACAATGTGTGTTTCTATGTTTCTGTCACTAGATGGTGGCATTGTACATAACATTTACTCACCAGGTCAGTGAATTCTGAAACAGCATTCAGAGTACAGTAATCAAGTTCTAGCCTACAACCCATCATGCATCAGCACAACTAATATAATAATACCTCATCACAACTTCATAATCACAGTTCACCTGGATTGTGTTCACACAGTGTTTCAGGGCAGGAGTGCTGATCTAGGATCAGGTCCCCCCCTGTCCATCAAAACGTATTCAGTATGATTTAAAAGACAAAACTGATTATTGATCAGCACTCCTTCTATGAGACTTTGTGAACGAGCCTATGTGAAGGAACCTTTCTGGCATATGCTGGCTAGACAGAACACAGACAAACAGATAGTCAGACAGACAGGTCAGTCAGCAAGACAGACAGACAGAAGAGTCGATATAGATGGAGTGATTGATAGCAACAGAAAAAAACAAACCTATAATTAATAATTGTGTTTTATAAGGCTAGCTATATAATGTCAGAAAGAAAAAATATTTCAAATACATTAACGTTCACCTTTCCGATTTGTTATCTTACCATGACAGAATTAGAGGCTAAGAAGGCTAGCGGAAGGTTAATGTATTGTAAACTTGTGTAAATATTTGACTCACCTCAATCTCACTTGTCAACCCGCAGTTTTAGTGTGGAACCGAATAATATCTTTGGCATTAACTTTCTCTGGCCTGGAGCTGTATTGTTGCGTCATTTGAAACGCTTGAGCGTCATAATCGGTTCACCGCGCCTGCTTGATTGACAGCTAGGGGTTCTCCTGCGCATCAGTGTCCAATAGTCGATATTGTTTAGCTACTCATAATTGATAAAGACGTTTATAACTATTTTCACAAATGTGGGTTTTTAGTGAGTACACAAAATAATAACAGAACAGCCATCTCTGTACAAACAAACACACCATCACAACTGTCGTGCAGCGTTCGCGACCGACACATCACCACACTGTAGTTCTCCACCGTTGCGTATCGTGAGCTGGAGGAGCGTTCGTCCAACTTCTCATCCAATTAAATGGCAGCGGCGCATCATCCATCCGCTGAACTCCGAAGGGACTGGGAGGATAGTTTACGATGCATCAAGCGTTTGGGGAGTACATTCATTGAAACTCAATGACTGTTTTTAAATTCTTGAGGGACTCTTGCTCCAGGGGAAATCTCAGCAGCTATGTCTCTGCTGTGCGACAGAGGTGGCATCTTTTCCTTCTTCACTATGCTTATTATACTGTACATATCTGTCACTTCAAGTAGATGCGCATAGCCCGTTGAGTTGTCACGTTCCAGTCCAAACATGACCTGGATGTGAGAAGGGAGCTATTCTATAACACATGGAGATGACATTTTGTCTTTATATGTAGATTATTTTTTGGTTTTATATTTCATATTTGATTGATGGTTAGGCCTATGACTTTTGATTCCACTTTGGCTACCTTCTACCATATTGTCCTCTCTTGCTATATCTTACACTTTATGCCCTTGTGCAGATCTTCTCTCTAAGCAATAGTCATGATAGTTTGAATGAGTTGAGTAAACTACACTGTTGTTAGCTTCTCAGTCTGTACTGTACTGTCCCTGGAAGACTCTCCACATAGTTCACCTAGATCCAGTCCACTTTGTACCGCTGGTCAACTAATCATCCTAACCTCTGATTAGTGAATCAGGTGTGCTGGTGGTGGAATACATGATATGAACTGGTTAGGGGAGGACAGGTTTGAGAAGGAAAGACTAAATGGACTTTCCTGACCAACATCCCATTGACAGCTCGTCTATCCAAAACCTAAAACTGGCCCTAACCTTAACCCTAACATTAACCAAACCCTTAACCCTTAAAGGTAGTCTCATCATGGGTGTGATTCAGACTGTAGTTTCTCCCTGTGTGTCCAGTAAACCTCCTCTCATCATGGGTGTGATTCAGACTGTAGTTTCTCCCTGTGTGTCCAGTAGACCTCCTCTCATCATGGGTGTGATTCAGACTGTAGTTTCTCCCGGTGTGTCCAGTAAACCTCCTCTCATCATGGGTGTGATTCCGACTGTAGTTTCTCTCTGTGTGTCCAGTAAACCTCCTCTCATCATGGGTGTGATTCAGCCTGAAGCTGGAGAGTCCAGTAGCAACCAGCCTGACCACTTTATTATTAGTCAGGGATGGATAGCATGTCTAGAGTTACAGTAGGGTATTTCCATGTAAAAGGACCCAGGAGCACCAACGTGACGTTCGTAGGAGCATGTTTAATTGGGTGTCAAATGAAATCTAAGAGTCTATATTTTGCGGAAAAATGTAATTCTAAATCCATTTTCAACCAGTGAAGTCTTTGATTTCTGGATCAACAGATGGAAAAGGGATCTTCGAAAACATCACCAGAAAAAGTCCTTAAAGGTCCAATATCAGAACTACATAAAAACAGAATCATGTTGACATAAAGACCCCTGACTACTAATATCAAGACTTATATTTGGTTTTGGAGAAATCGTTGAAGTAATATTGCCTTGTGCCTTGTAATTCCTTTACCAAAATCCCACATAACTTTTTGATATTTTCACATTTGTCTTTTTCAGGAGGGAGGATAATGAAAGTTCACAGAAGTAACCAGTAATGGTAGACCTAATAATTAGTTCTAGTGACTTTTCTGATGTATATTTAGTTAGTGAATTATTAAGTGATTAAAACTCGTCATTCCGTAATGGTAGCGAAATTAACAAAAATCTCTAACCGAATGTTATATGCGCCTCATGGAGGAGGGAACGCTCAACTCCCCGTGGAGTGAAACAGGTATGTGATCGTAGGTGCGTGGAAGGACGACAGAGGCAGAGAAAAATACAGTTTACCAGGAATGTATTATTCCTAAACACAGTAAATTGGGGAAAAGGGTCTGGACGGAACCAAAGCAAAGACAAGTTAAAAGTTAAAGAGTCCCCTCTCCTAACTTACCTGCCTTCCCTCTTCTTACCTAGCCTTTAGCACCACCTGGCGAGCTTACCAAAATACAGGGGGTGCTGGGAGGGGTCAGAGCTCCAATCAGCGATGGGGCCGACCAATCAGCTGCTTCAGGAATCCAGGAAGCCATTTCCTGAAATACACACACATACAAATCCACAACAACACAGAAATTGGGGAACGTAACACACCCACCCCAAAACCTGCAAACTCCCAGTTTACAATGACAAAAACCAATATGCATCCCCAGTTACTTAACCCGTGATAGAGCATCGGCGATCACGTTTGCGAACCCTTCACATAGTGAATCTGTATATTGTATCCCTGTACAATCAGAGGCCACCGCATAAGGCAGCGGTTCTCATTGTACATTTGCCTAAGAAACACTAAAGGATTATGGTCCGTGAAGACCAGAACAAGCAAGGCAGTGGAGCCCACATATACCTAAAAACTGTAAGGCCAGCAATAAAGCCAGCGTCTCTTGTTCGTTGGTGGAGTACTTTGACTGACACAAGTTGAACTTAAGGAGTAGAAACTGACAGGCCAATCCTCTCCCTCCTCATCTTCCTGCAAGAGAACCGCACCCACCCACCCGCACTATACTAGCGTCTACCTCCAACTTAAAAGGTCTGTCAAAGTTGGGGGCGGCAAGCACTGGGGCACTACAAAGTAGCGCTTTGGCGGACTCAAAAGCATTGTTACATTCCTGAGACCACTTAAATGGTACTTTGGGACTAAGCAGAGATGTAAGGAGCTACTATCGTCTAGAAATGTGTACAGAATGTACGATAGTACCCTACCATCCCCAGGAATCTGCGCAACTGGTGGCGAGTTGTGGGAGCAGGAAAAGCAACAATTGCTTCCACTTTGCCAGTTATTGGCGCACTTGACCTCGTCCCACCTGCTTCCCCAAATAAGTCACAGTAGCCTTCCCAAACTCACACTTGGCCAAATGGAGGGTTAAAGAAGCATTCTCCAACCACTGAAGCACCCTTTTCAGATGATCAGAACAAGTAGACGAATTAATCACCACATCGTCAATGTAAGCAGTACAATTTGGCACATCCGCGAACACAATGTTGACTGGGAGCTGAAAAGTGCATTACACATTCCAAAAGGCATCACAGTATATTGTTTGAAGTTATCAGGCGTAACGAAAGCCAAGATGTCAGAAGCTCGAGGGGTCAGAGGCACCTGCCAATAACCTTTTAGCAAATCTAACTTACTAACATAAGCAGCAGAGCCTATTCTATCAATGCAGCCATCTAAGTGAGGTAGAGGAAAATAATCCGATTTTGTAACGGAATTTATGCAATGATAGTCCGTACATAAACGGGACGTACCGTCAGGATTAGGAACGAGAATACACGGGGAACTCCAGGAGCTGTTACTGGGTTTTGCCATATCATTCTGTAATAAATAAGCTACCTCACTTTTCATTACCTCCCTTTTCTTAGTGTTAACCGGGACGGATGCTGACGAATAAGAGCAGCGTTCCCCACATCCACGTCATGTTCCAAGATGGACGTGCGACTTGGAACGTCCTGAAACACATTTAGAAAACTATTTATCAATAGGATAAGATTATTAGTTTGATTGTTATCCAAATGTTCCATTTGAGAGGGTCACTTTTTCAGAATCACATAAGCGTTCACACTGTTGTAACTAATGGCGTAACTCCAACCCGTCCTCCTTATCCTCCTGTAGGTCCCAGCCAGGCTTCTGCACCACCGCAGCCACACTGGAGACGGCGGGTTGGACCGGCTTACCTGAGGAGCTGTCTGGAGAGTCACGCATATAATACGCTTTCAGCATGTTAACATGACACACACGGGAAGAACGCTTACGATCTGGGGTCTGTATCACATAATTGGTTTGTCACTGAGTTTCTTTTCCACTACAACTGAATTGGCTACAATGGGAAATCATAATAGTCACAAACCACAATTGGGTCACCTGGTAGTGTCCTCCCTTCCACTGGCATATTGTTCAGCTCATAACTGTTTTCTTTCTCTTCTCTGGTGGTCAAACCAAGAGTGTTAAAACAGTCTGAGTCTAGACAATCTCTCTCTGTCTCTCTCACTCTCTCTCTCTCTATCTCTCTCTGTTGATTCAGTCTGTCTTTATAGAGTCACTCTGACCAGACTGACTGATGTGGTTTCTTATCACAGACACTTGTCAGGGAAAATTTGCAAGATTATGTTATAAAACTTTTATTAAACGGTGCTACAACCATTATATTATAAACCACTAACATGGAAGCTAACATTGACTGAAATCAACTAGCCTAGAACTAGCTAGCGCTTAGACAAGCTACATTTGGTTAGCATCAAGCTAGCGAACTGTTAAACGCTATTTTTGTAGAAATATTAACACATTTTTCGTGACATCACATATTTCAGTATATTACCTGAACTAATCTGAGTCTTTGTTGATAGAAAATAAAACAAATAGGATCTAAAATGTTGAAAAAAGTCAGGAGAGTTCAGACGCCATCTTGATCCCTTCTCTTACATGTAACCATTAGCAACCTAGCCAGCGGGAAAATACCAACCAGTTTTTCACTCTGTTAAAACTCCCTTCAAACTCAAAGTCACCATTATTAGTCAGTTGTACAACCAAATGCCTTCAACTGAAATGTGTCTTCTGCATTTAACCCAACCCCTCTGAATCAGAGAGGTGCGGGGGGCTGCCTTAATCGACATCCATGTCTTCGGCACCCAACAGTAGGTTAACTGCCTTGTTCAGAGGCAGAACGACAGATTTTCAAACTTGCAATCTTCCGGTTACAAGTACAACGCTCTAACCACTAGGCTTCCAATTTACTTCAAATGTGACCAAACTCATGGACTATGTAGTTAACCATGTCACCTCAATATGTTGAGAGTCATATTGCACTTTTGCACATTATGTAACTGAATTAATAGGGTAAAATGATGACAAAGAGAAACTTTATTTGTTTTCAGTAGTAGGGCATTCTCCAAGATTGAAGAAGAAACCTCTAAGACCTCACGATCTCACTAACGCTCCCCATTGACGTCACAGCTCCGCTAGCAGCAGTAATCATATACATTACTTTAATAAGGATCGGTGTCGCGCTAGCAGGACAACTTCCGGTGAAACTGGAGGCGTGTAATTCAAATAAATTCTAATAGTTATTATAGTGATTAAACATTTAGGTACATATAAGTGTCTTATATCGGCTGAAAGCTTCAACAAGTGAACATACGTTTGTATTTACTCCTCAGACACCCTAAACTAAAACTATAATATTTCTTTCAGAAAGAAGTATGTTCAATAGGAAACCAATTTTAGCAGGTGCAACTTCATCATGGTGCGCAATGACACGGATTTCAAGACTGTTATTGTTACTGTTATTTCTTATTGGTTGTTATTTCTTATTCGTTTTTGAAGTTACAAGCCTGAAACCTTGAACATAGACTGCTGACACCCTGTGGAAACCATAGGAATTGCATATAGGGAGTGAATTTACAATATGAGCTTTCTCTTGTATTTCTAAGAAGATGGTCTCTCTCCAAAAAAGTTCTGGTTGTTTTTTCTTTGGATTTTCTCATACCATATCTATTGTGTTATATTCTCCTACATTATTTTAACATTTCTACAAATTTCAAAGTGTTTTCTTTCCAATGGTACCAATTATATGCATATCCTGGCATAAATCCTAAAATAAAGTACAGATATCCCAGAAAACGACTTAAGTAGTACTTTAAATAAATTTTACTTTACACCACTGGTTTGCCTCAATAAATTAATGCTTGAACATTGGTAGCCAGGATAAGCTGTTTGTATCTAGTCTCTTAATGATTGGATAACAGGTGCAAGTTAGACACATTTTTGTTTGCATGTGAGCATGTCTTTTTCTGTCGGTTCTGTCAATGTTGAGTGATCACACATACCTCAGCACGCATAGGAGGTTACTTTGCCTGCTTGTAAATGTGTGTTAAAAGTGGGGATGATTCATATTATCTCAGATGATCTAAACTCCCCACCACGATTAGCCATTTATCTTTATAACAGAAAACCACTGAACCACCACTGCAATATATAGGCCTATACTGAAAAAAAGGTGTTTCTACAACCTAAAAGGATTCTTCCGCTGTCACCATAGGACAACCCTCTTTGGTTCCAGGAAGAACACTTCTGTGCCTAGATAGAACACATTTGGGCTTCATTCCACAGAGGGTTCTACCTGGAACCAAAAAGGATTTTCCTTTGGTGACAGCCAAAGAACCCTGTTGGAACAAGTTCTTTTTGTATTTAACAAGTTCAACCTGTTAAGTTTACACCATTTCATTCTGTTCTCAAACAGCTGATTGGTATTCAAGATAACACGCAACATAGCACCACCACCATTGAAGGTTTTCGTCAAACTCTTAAATAGCAGTGTTCCAAGATCCTCCACCAGGGGTGACTGTTGTATCCTCAAACAGACAAAAAGGAGACACAAGAGGGCCCCCACACTCATTTTAGATCCCAAGGGTCTTTATTTTCACTATCTCCTTTGCCATCTGAGGCCTTGGATGGATCATATTGCAATGAGATGGGCACAGGGGTATGTATGTACAGTCCTTTCTAGGGTGGTGGCAAATTAGTTGAACAGGAGAAGAGGATGAGGTTTCTTGTGGAGGGAGAGCAGTGGGGGTGGTGGGTAGAACAGATGCAGTGACGTTGATTGGTTGCTCTGGCTCATCACCTGTTGACTAAAAGAAAGAAAGATTTAGAAATTACTTCAACATTGCCATAGTTCAAAAGCTGAAAAGCCTTCATTAACATACTCCCAGACATAGAAAGACATCCAGTATTCACTGAATGAATTAGCCTATTTACATTTTCATTCATCAATTAAATAAATGATACTATAGCACATTCTATGAAGTTATTATTGTAGACTATAGGCTACTCCTGTATCTACCTTCTACAATACCGTAATCATTGAATGAAGCAGCATACCCATCCACATTTACAATGGTAGGTGTGGCGATGGTAGGGATGGTAGGTGTAATTATGGTAGGTGTGATAGGTGTGGTGATGGTAGGGATGGTAGGTGTGGTGATGGTAGGTGTGGTGATGGTAAGGTGTGGTGATGGTAGGTGTGATAGGTGTGGTGATGGTAGGGATGGTAGGTGTGGTGATGGTAGGTGTGGTGATGGTAAGGTGTGGTGATGTAGGTGTGGTAGAACTAAGAACAGATATAGCCCTTGGTTCACTCCAGACCTGACTGCCCTCGACCAGCACAAAAACATCCTGTGGCGTACTGCACTAGCATTGAATAGTCCCCGCGATATGCAACTTTACATGGAAGTCAGGAACCAATACACACAGTTAGTTAGGAAAGCAAAGGCTAGCTTTTTCAAACAGAATTTTGCATCCTGTAGCTCTAACTCCAAAACGTTCTGGAGAATAAGAGCACCTCCTCCCAGATTCCCAGTGCACTGAGGCTAGGAAACACTGTCACCACCGATAAATCCACGATAATCGAGAATTTCAATAAGCATTTCTCTATGGCTGGCCATGCTCTCCTCCTGGCTACCCCAACCCGGCAAACAGCTCCACACCCCACAGCTACTTGCCCAAGCCTCCCAGCTTCTCCTTCACCCAAATCCAGATAGCAGATGTTCTGAAAGAGCTGCAAAACCTGGACCGATTACAAATCACCAGGGCTAGACAATCTGAACCCACTCTTTCTAAAATGATCCACATATACACATGGCATATGCTTGGGTGCCACCTTGACATCTCTGATCTGCTTGCCTCAATAAATGAATGCTAGAACATTGGTAGCCAGGATTAGCTGTTTGTATCTAGTCCCTTAATAATTGCGTAACGATGCAAGTTAGACACGTTATCTTTTGTTTGCATGTGAGCATGTCTTTTTCTGTCGGCCCTGTCAATGTTGAGAGATCAGCACACATGTGGTGATGGTAGGTGTGGTGATGGTAGGTGTGGTAGGTGTGGTTATGGTAGATGTGATGATGGTAGGTGTGGTAGGTGGGGTGATGGTAGGTATGATGGTTGGTGTGGTAATGAGGTAGGTTGATGGTAGGTGTGGTGATGGTAGGTGAGATGGTAGGTATAGTGATGGTAGGTGTGGTGGTTGTGGGTGTGATGGTAGGTGTAGTGGTGGTAGGTGTGATGGTTGGTGTAATGGTGGGTATAGTGATGGTAGGTGTGGTGGTTGTGGGTGTGATGGTAGGTGTAGTGGTGGTAGGTGTGATGGTTGGGTGTAATGGTAGGTATAGTGATGGTAGGTGTGGTGGTGGTAGGTGTGATGGTTGGTGTAATGGTAGGTATAGTGATGGTAGGTGTGGTGGTTGTGGGTGTGATGGTAGGTGTAGTGGTGGTAGGTGTGATGGTTGGTGTAATGGTAGGTATAGTGATGGTAGGTGTGGTGATGGTAGGTGTATTTATGTTAGGTGTGATAGTTGTGGTAGGTAGGTGTGGTAGCTGTGGTGAGGGTAGGTGTCATAGGTGTAGTGATGGTTGGTGTGGTGAAAGTAGGTCAGATGGTAGGTGTAATGGTAGGTATAGTGATGGTAGGTGTGGTGATGGTAGGTGTATTTATGTTAGGTGTGATAGTTGTGGTAGGTAGGTGTGGTAGCTGTGGTGAGGGTAGGTGTCATAGGTGTAGTGATGGTTGGTGTGGTGAAGGTAGGTATGGTAGGTGTGGTGATGGTAGTTGTGGTATGTTTGGTGATGGCATGTGTGATAGATGTGGTAGGTAGGTGTGGTAGGCAGGTTTGGTAGGTGTGGTGATGGTAGGTGTGGTGATGGTAGCTGTGGTAGGTTTGGTGATAGTAGGTGTGATAGTTGTGGTATCATCAAATCAAATCAAATGTATTTATAAAGCCCTTCTTACATCAGCTGATGTCACAGAGTGCTGTACAGAAACCCAGCCTAAAACCCCAAACAGCAAGCAATGCAGGGGTAAAAGCACGATGGCTAGGAAAAACACCTAGAAAGGCCAAAACCTAGAAAGAAACCTAGAGAGGAACCAGGCTGTGAGCGGTGGCCAGTCCTCTTCTGGCTGTGCCAGGTGCAGATTATAACAGAACATGGACAAGATTTTAAAATGTTCATAAAACAGGCAGAACAGTTGAAACTGGAGAAGCAGCACGGCCAGGTGGACTCGGGACATCAAGGAGTCATCAGGCCAGGTAGGCCTTGAGGAATGGTCCTAATGCTCAGGTCCTCCGAGAGAGAGAGAAGAAAAAAAAAAGGAAGAGAGAGAGAGAGATAATTAGAGAAAGCATACTTAAATTCACACAGGACACCAGATAAGAGAAGAAATACTCCAGATATAACAGACGGACCCTAGCCCCCCGACACATAAACTACTGCAGCATAAATACTGGGGGCTGAGACAGGAGGGGTCGGGAGACACTGTGGCCCCGTCCGACGATACCCCCGGACAGGGCCAAACAGGCAGGATATAACCCCACCCACTCTGCCGAAGCACAGCCCCCACACCACTAGAGGGATATCTTCAACCACCAACTTACCATCCTGAGACAAGGCCGAGTATAGCCCACAAGATCTCCGTCACGGCACCAGTAAGCCAGTGACTCAGTCCCTGTAATAGGGTTAGAGGCAGAGAATCCCAGTGGAGGAGAACCGGCCAGGCAAAGGTATGTACGGCAGGACCAAATCGGAAAGATAGGTAGGAGCAAGCCCATGTAATGCTTTGCAGGTTAGCAGTAAAACCTTGAAATCAGCCCTTGCCTTAACAGGAAGCCAATGTAGAGAGGCTAGTACTGGAGTAATATGATCACATTTTGGGGTTCTAGTCAAGATTCTAGCAGCCGTGTTTAGCACTAACTGAAGTTTATTTAGTGCTTTATCCGGGTAGCCGGAAAGTAAAGCATTGCAGTAGTCTAACCTAGAAGTTACAAACGCATGGATTAACTTTTCTGCATCATTTTTGGACAGAAAGTTTCTGATTTTTACAATGTTACGTAGATGGAAAAAGCTGTCCTTGAAACAGTCTTGATATGTTCGCAAAAGAGAGATCAGGGTCCAGAGTAACGCCGAGGTCCTTCACAGTTTTATTTGAGACGACTGTACAACCATCAAGATTAATTGTCAGATTCAACAAAAGATCTCTTTGTTTCTTGGGACCTAGAACTAGCATCTCTGTTTTGTCAGAGTTTAAAAGTAGAACATTTTCCGCCATCCACTTCCTTATGTCTGAAACACAGGCTTCCAGGGAGGGCAATTTTGGGGCTTCACCATGTTTCATCGAAATGTACAGCTGTGTGTCATCCGCATAGCAGTGAAAGTTAACATTATGTTTCCGAATGACATCACCAAGTGGTAAAATATATGGTGAAAACAATAGTGGTCCCAAAACAGAGCCTTGAGGAACACGAAATTTACAGTCGATTTGTCAGAGGACAAACCATCCACAGAGACATACTGATATCTTTCCGACAGATAAGATCTAAACCAGGCCAGAACTTGTCCATGTAGACCAATTTGGGTTTCCAATCTCTCCAATAGAATGTGGTGATTGATGGTATCAAAAGCAGCACTAAGGTCTAGGAGCACGAGGACAGTTGCAGAGCCTCGGTCTGATGCCATTAAAGGTCATTTTACCACCTTCACAAGTGCAGTCTCAGTGCTATGATGGGGTCTAAAACCAGACTGAAGCGTTTAGTGATACATTGTTTGTCTTCAGGAAGGCAGCTTTTTCTACAATTGTTTATTGAGAGGAATGGAAGATTCGATATACGCCAATAGTTTTTTTTATTTTTTTTATTTAATGTTTTATTACGTTTTCTTGTTTTTCAATCAACCAACAGAACACATTACACATTCACAAAAAAAAAAAAAAGATTTAAAAAATAAAAATAAATAACTGACAACAATAATAAAAGTAATACAAATAATATAGTAAACTAATAATAATAAAAAAAAAATATATATATATATACGTATATATACATACATACATACGTACATACACACATACATATATATATACATACATACATACACACAATAAATAAATACACAACATAGCAGCAGGACTATCAAGATTCTTATTAGCTATTTCCAGCCTTAACTGAGACGACGAACAAATGGTTAGTTTTTACAGTACCTTATATAACATGGGTCTGCTCATTTCCCTAATCAGCCTATTCAATTTGTCCAATTTGAAATATAGTTCAGTAGTGGGGTCCAGAGTCTATCAAACTTTGGCTGTCTCTTGTGGAGGTCATAAGTGTGCTTTTCAAGAGGAAGAAAGTCAACAATCTGGTCAATCCACATTTTAAATGTAGGAGAAGAATTAGAAGCCCACAATAGAAGAATACATTTCTTAGCAAAGTATGTGATAGTCATAAACAAATGTTCTCTGTCCGGATCAAGGACAAAGTCCTGCTGGGCATTAAGAAGATAGATACACGGGGTCATATCAAACTGTACATCTAGTATTTCCTGTGCAGCAGTATGTATAGATTGCCCAAATCTGGCAATCTCTCTAAAACTCCAAAATACATGCATATAGGTTCCCCTTTCAGAGGTGCATCTTTTACAGTTCCAAACGTTTTTATATTTTCTGGGTCAAGGTTTGGCTTTTTCAAGAGAGGCTTTATTACTGCCACTTTTAGTGAGTTTGGTACACATCCGGTGGATAGAGAGCTGTTTATTATGTTCAACATAGGAGGGCCAAGCACAGGAAGCAGCTCTTTCAGTAGTTTAGTTGGAATAGGGTCCAGTATGCAGCTTGAAGGTTTAGAGGCCATGATTATTTTCATCAATGTGTCAAGAGATATGGTACTAAAAAACTTGAGTGTCTCTCTTGATTTTATGTTCTGGCAAAGTTGTGTGGACTCAGGACAACTGAGCTTTGGAGGAATATGCAGATTTAAAGAGAAGTCCGTAATTTGCTTTCTAATGATCATGATCTTTTCCTCAAAGAAGTTCATGAATGTATCACTGCTAAAGTGAAAGCCATCCTCTCTTGGGGAATGCTGCTTTTTAGTTTTGGATTATTCTTATTCTCCTCAATTAACTTGGAAAAATAGGATGATTGAGCAGCAGTGAGGGCTCTTGATACTGCACGGTACTGTCTTTCCAAGCTAGTCGGAAGACTTCCAGTTTGGTGTGGCGCCATTTCCGTTCCAATTGTCTGGAAGCTTGCTTCAGAGCTCGGGTATTTTCTGTATACCAGGGAGCTCGTTTTTATGGCAAATGTTTTTGTTTTTAGGGTGCGACTGCATCTAGGGTATTGCGCAAGGTTACATTGAGTTCCTCAGTTAGGTGGTTAACTGATTTTTGTACTCTGACGTCCTTGGGTAGGTGGAAGGATTCTGGAAGGGCATCTAGGAATCTTTGGGTTGTCCGAGAATTTATATCACGACTTTTGATGATCCTTGGTTGGGGTCTGAGCAGATTATTTGTTGTGATTTCAAAGCGTAATAAAATGGTGGTCCGATAGTCCAGGAAAAACATTAAGATCCACAACATTTATTCCACGGACAAAACTAGGTCCAGAGTATGACTGTGGCAGTGAGTAGGTCCGGAGACATGTTGGACAAAACCGACAGAGTCGATGATGGCTCCAAAAGCCTTTTGGAGTGGGTCTGTGGACTTTTCCATGTGATTATTAAAGTCACCAAAAATGTGAATATTGTCTGCCATGACTACAAGGTCCGATCGAATTCAGGGAACTCAGTGAGGAACGTTGTATATGGCCCAGGAGGCCTGTAAACAGTAGCTATAAAAAGTGATTGAGTAGGCTGTATAGATTTCATGACTAGAAGCTCAAAAGACGAAAATGTAGTTTTTTTGTTTTTGTAAATAGAAATTTGCTATCGTAAATGTTAGCAACACCTCCGCCTTTGCGGGGATCTTGGCGGGGATATGGTCACTAGTGTAACCAGGAGGTGAGGCCTCATTAAACACAGTAAATTCATCAGGCTTAAGCCATGTTTCAGTCAGGCCAATCACATCAAGATTATGATCAGTGATTAGTTCATTGACTAGAACTGCCTTGGAAGTGAGGATCTAACATTAAGTAGCCCCATTTTGAGATGTGAGGTATCCCAATCTCGTTCAATAATGGCAGGAATGGAGGAAGTCTTTATTCTAGTGAGATTGCTAAAGCGAACACCGCCATGTTTAGTTTTGCCCAACCTAGGTCGAGGCACAGACACAGTCTCAATAGGGATAGCTGTGCTGACTACACTGACTGTGCTAGTGGCAGACTCACTAAGCTGGCAGGCTGGCTAACAGCCTGCTGCCTGGCCTGCACCCTATCTCATTGTGAAGCTAGAGGAGTTAGAGCCCTGTCTATGTTCGTAGATAAGATGAGAGCACCCCTCCAGCTAGGATGGAGTCTGTCACTCCTCAACAGGCCAGGCTTGGTCCTGTTTGTGGGTGAGTCCCAGAAAGAGGGCCAGTTATCTACAAAGTCTATCTTTTGTGTGGGGCAGAAAACAGTTTTCAACCAGCGATTGAGTTGTGAGACTGCTGTTGAGCTCATCACTCCCCCTAACTGGGAGGGGGCCAGAGACAATTACTTGTGATGAGAGGAGGTTTACTGGACACACAGGGACAAACTACAGGCTGAATCACACCAATGATGAGAGGAGGTTTACTACAGACTGAATCACACCCATGATGAGAGGAGGTTTACTGGACACAGGGAGAAACTGCAGGCTGAATCACACCCATGATGAGAGGAGGTTTACTACAGTCTGAATCACACCCATGATGAGAGGAGGTTTACTGGACACACAGGGAGAAACTACAGTCTGAATCACACCCATGATGAGACTACCTTTAAGGGTTAAGGGTTTGGTTAATGTTAGGGTTAAGGTTAGGGTCAGTTTTAGGTTTTGGATAGACGAGCTGTCAATGGGATGTTGGTCAGGAAAGTCCATTTAGTCTTTCCCTTCTCAAACCTGTCCTCCACCTAACCAGTTCATATCATGTATTCCACCACCAGCACACCTGATTCACTAATCAGAGGTTAGGATGATTAGTTGACCAGCGGTACAAAGTGGACTGGATCTAGGTGAACTATGTGGAGAGTCTTCCAGGGACAGTACAGTACAGACTGAGAAGCTAACAACAGTGTAGTTTACTCAACTCATTCAAACTATCATGACTATTGCTTAGAGAGAAGATCTGCACAAGGGCATAAAGTGTAAGATATAGCAAGAGAGGACAATATGGTAGAAGGTAGCCAAAGTGGAATCAAAAGTCATAGGCCTAATCATCAATCAAATATGAAATATAAAACCAAAATATAATCTACATATAAGGACAAAATGTCTACATGTGTTATAGAATAGCTCCCTTCTCACATCCAGGTCATGTTTGGACTGGAACGGGACAACTCAACGGGCTATGCGCATCTACTTGAAGTGACAGATATGTACAGTATAATAAGCATAGTGAAGAAGGAAAAGATGCCACCTCTGTCGCACAGCAGAGACATAGCTGCTGAGATTTCCCCTGGAGCAAGAGTCCCTCAAGAATTTAAAAGCAGTCATTGAGTTTCATTGAATGTACTCCCCAAACGCTTGATGCATCGTAAACTATCCTCCCAGTCCATTCGGAGTTCAGCGGATGGATGATGCGCCGCTGCCATTTAATTGGATGAGAAGTTGGACGAACGCTCCTCCAGCTCACGATACGCAACGGTGGAGAACTACAGTGTGGTGATGTGTCGGTCGCGAACGCTGCACGACAGTTGTGATGGTGTGTTTGTTTGTACAGAAATGGCTGTTCTGTTATTATTTTGTGTACTCACTAAACACCCACATTTGTGAAAATAGTTATAAACGTCTTTATCAATTATGAGTAGCTAAACAATATCGACTTTTGGACACTGATGCGCAGGAGAACCCCTAGCTGTCAATCAAGCAGGCGCGGTGATCCGATTATGACGCTCAAGCGTTTCAAATGACGCAACAATACAGCTCCAGGCCAGAGAAAGTTAATGCCAAAGATATTATTCGGTTCCACACTAAAACTGCGGGTTGACAAGTGAGATTGAGGTGAGTCAAATATTTACACAAGTTTACAATACATTAACCATCCGCTAGCCTGCTTAGCCTATAATTCTGTCATGGTAAGATAACAAATTGGAAAAGTGAACGTTAATGTATTTGAAATATTTTTTCTTTCTGACATTATATAGCTAGCCTTATAAAACACAATTAATAATTATAGGTTTGTTTTTTCTGTTGCTATCAATCACTCCATCTATATCGACTCTTCTGTCTGTCTGTCTTGCTGACTGACCTGTCTGTCTGTGAACACAATCCAGGTGAACTGTGATTATTAAGTTGTGATGAGGTATTATTATATTAGTTGTGCTGATGCATGATGGGTTGTAGGTTAGAACTTGAGTACTGTACTCTGAAGGCTGTTTCAGAATTCACTGACCTGGTGAGTAAATGTTGTGTACAATGGCACCATCTAGTGACAGAAACATAGAAACACACATTGTTACTGAATGAATGCATCTATTTATTTTACAGAAATAAAACTTGTAGACCTTTCCTGCAGTCTCTGAGGAGATGGACACCTCTTCTTCTTCTGGACGATCTCCGTCTCCTACTGGGACTTGCTTCTTACCCCCTCCTATCATGTGGAACAGTCTGTAAGTCATTCATCACATAACCTAGCTCTGGTCCAGGGCATTATGTGTGGCTTGCTGAAAGTAGGCTCAGTGTCTGCAAGCTGTACATAACGCCCTGGACCAGAGCTCCACATTACCCACCTCTGGCCATCATGGACAGTCAACTCGTCACATTCACGTACTGTAAGTCACAGTTGTGTGAGTTGTGTGATTAAAGGCAGTTTAATTGAACAGAAGTTTAATTATTACTTTAATATTGTAACAAATTGTCTGAGTTCACTTCCTAAATAATGTGTTGACATTCCTTTGCTCCCAGCTACAAGCAGGCAGAGATGGAGGTTCAGTTCCTAAGAGAAGAGAAGAAGACCTGTACAGAGAAGGAAGCCCACATGCTTGAGTTGAGGGGAAGGATCGAACGATCCGAAATCAGAAGAAGGGAGATGGACAGACTTCAAGTGTGCCTCTGGGAGGAGGAAAAAAGAAGAGGAATGGTGGAACGGAGAAGGACGAGATCATTGAACAATTAGAGTCTGAGAGAGACAATCTCAGAGCCCTTTTAAAAAGATGAAAGGAGGAGAAGAAGAGTAGAAAGGGGTATAATGAAAGAGTGGAAGGCTGAGATCCTGAGACTGAGGGAGGCAGAGAGACAGAGGGAGGCAGAGAGCCACAGGGAGGCAGAGAGAAAGAGAGAAGCAGAGAGACAGAGAGAAGCAGAGAGACAGAGGGAGGCAGAGAGACAGAGAAAAGCAGAGAGACAGAGGGAGGCAGAGAGACAGAGGGAGGCAGAGAGAGCCACAGAACGGGACGAGAACCAAAGAAAAATGCAGGAGATCAACAGACTCAAACAACTGCTGGAGCTACTGATGGTCGACCTACAACTGGCCCACGTAAGACATGTCATTGTTATTATTAAAAGGCAGTGTATATTTACCCAGCTGAAAATGATTTGTGGCGGACAGCGGTACGCTAACCCAATGTTAACTTTTATGCATTTCCTTAACCCTTACCTTAACCTCACTGGAACTATACCTAACCTTTACCTTAACCCAACCCTAGGTCCTGAACCTAACTCTAACCTTAATTTATCTCAACCAATATGCCTTTCTTCTGCTGGTTGAATATCCACTTCATTATTAACATCATTACTGTTGTTGTTGTTGATAACTGGATCTGTGCAGGTTGTAAATAATTACATTAGTGAAACATCATTGGTAGGAGTCATTTCTACAAGAATAAACATCAGAGGCAACATTGTTGTAACATCACACAAATTGAATTGGGAATTTCTCAAACCCCGAACTGAATGGGCAAGCTAGTTGTGTGTTTGTATTTGTACACATTTTGGACATAATTAATTCCATAAAATGTCTCATAATTTTTCTAACTATGTTAATACATTCATTGACAATGAATTGTCCAGATGAATTGATCAAAATGACCCTGCTGTTGATGTTGTCCAGTGTTTGATTCAATTACCTAGGTCTAGGTGTATTTCTATGTATCATTCTCTGCAAATCCTTTGAAAGTATGTCTTGATCATAAGTGATTACTAATTTAACATTTTAAAATGAAGCAAGAGATAGAGAGATTGAGGCTATGGCAGAAAGTCATGGAGGATCAGCGACCAAGACTGGCCTGGAACAACGAACCTATTGAGACAGAAAGAGAGAGGGAAAGAGAGAAGGGAAAAGAGAGAGAAAGGGAGAGAAAAGCAGAATTGGAAAGACAAGAAATGAAGAAGAAAGCGAAACAGGCAGAAGAAAGCGATAAAAGCGTTAGAACGAGAGATTGAGAGATTGAAAGAGATTGAAAAGGAAACAATATTTGAAAGTGAAAGAGACATGAATATTGCAGAGAATGAGAAAGTCAAACTGGTTAACGAAAAGGTAAAAAGAGTTAGAGAGAGGTTGAGAGACTGAAAGAAGATATGACAACAAAAGAGATTCAATACAAAATCAAATTTGAAAGAGCGAAAGAAGCGTATAGAAGACAGAATGAGAGAGTGAAACAGGTTAACCAAAATGTACTAGTGTTAGACAGAGAGGTTGTGAGAATGAAAGAAGAGATTAGATTGAAAGACGAGACTGGACCAGAGAGAACATTTTACAGAGACAGAGAGAGCAAAAATGGTTGTAGACAAAGTGAAGAGGAGATGAAAAATAGAGTGGAGAGAGAGATGGAGATGGAGACAGCCCCCATCAATGACAAAAAGACGTCTGAATTGGAGGAAGTCTTCAAGAAAATCAAGGAACAGCTGACAGAATTAGAAAAAATGGAAACAGACAAATACAAATGGAAACAGAACGAAATGGACATGGAGGAGAAGATGGAGGGTGAGAACGACACACAAAAAGAGGTAGAAAGAAAGAGAATGGAGAAAATCCCCAAAACAGAGACAACAAGAAGATGAGAAGAAGAAGGAGATGGAGAGAGAAGAAGAAGCGGAGAGATGCAAACAAAAGCACATAGAGATGGAAGAGGAAGAACGAGAGAGGGAGAAAGAGAGACAGAGAGAGATCAAAAAGAAAGAGAATGGAGAAGAGACAGAAAAATATGGAAAGAGAAGAAGAAGAGAGACAGAGAGAGATTGAAAGAGAGTATGAAGAAGAAAGACGTAAACAGAAACAAATAGAGATGGAAGAGGAAGAACGAGAGCAGGAGAAAGAGAGACAGAGAGAGATTGAAAGAAAGAGAATGGAGAAGAGACAGAAAAATATGGAAAGAGAAGAGAGACAGAGAGAGATTGAAAGAGAGTATGAAGAAGAAAGACGTGAACAGAAACAAATAGAGATGGAAGAGGAAGAACGAAAGCAGGAGAAAGAGAGACAGAGAGAGATTGAAAGAAAGAGAATGGAGAAGAGACAGAAAAATATGGAAAGAGAAGAGAGACAGAGAGAGATTGAAAGAGAGTATGAAGAAGAAAGATGTAAACAGAAACAAATAGAGATGGAAGAGGAAGAACGAGAGCGGGAGAAAGAGACACAGAGAGAGATTGAAAGAAAAAGAATGGAGAAGAGACAGAAAAATATGGAAAGAGAAGAAGAGAGACAGAGAGAGATTGAAAGAGAGCGTGAAGAAGAACAATGTAAACAGAAACAAGTAGAGATGGAAGAGGAAGAACGAGAGAGGGAGAAAGAGAGACAGAGACAGTTCAAGAGAATGGAGAAGAGACAGGAAAATATGGAAAGAGAAGAAGAGAGACAGAGAGAGATTGAAAGAGAGCGTGAAGAAGAACAATGTAAACAGAAACAAGTAGAGATGGAAGAGGAAGAACGAGAGCGGGAGAAAGAGAGACAGGGAGAGTTCAAGAGAATGGAGAAGAGACAGAAAAATATGGAAAGAGAAGAAGAGAGACAGAGAGAGATTGAAAGAGAGTATGAAGAAGAAAGATGTAAACAGAAACAAATAGAGATGGAAGAGGAAGAACGAAAGCAGGAGAAAGAGAGACAGAGAGAGATTGAAAGAAAGAGAATGGAGAAAGAGAGACAGAAAAATATGGAAAGAGAAGAGAGACAGAGAGAGATTGAAAGAGAGTATGAAGAAGAAAGATGTAAACTAGAAACAAATAGAGATGGAAGAGGAAGAACGAAAGCAGGAGAAAGAGAGACAGAGAGAGATTGAAAGAAAGAGAATGGAGAAGAGACAGAAAAAATATGGAAAGAGAAGAAGAGAGACAGAGAGAGATTGAAAGAGAGTATGAAGAAGAACAATGTAAACAGAAACAAATAGAGATGGAAGAGGAAGAACGAGAGAGGGAGAAAGAGAGACAGAGAGAGATTGAAAGAAAGAGAATGGAGAAGAGACAGAAAAATATGGAAAGAGAAGAAGAGAGACAGAGAGAGATTGAAAGAGAGCGTGAAGAAGAAAGATGTAAACAGAAACAAGTAGAGATGGAAGAGGAAGAACGAGAGAGGGAGAAAGAGAGACAGAGACAGTTCAAGAGAATGGAGAAGAGACAGGAAAATATGGAAAGAGAAGAAGAGAGACAGGGAGAGATTGAAAGAGAGCATGAAGAAGAAAGATGTAAACAGAA
This sequence comes from Brachymystax lenok tsinlingensis, assembly GCA_030435695.1. Classification (NCBI taxonomy): domain Eukaryota; kingdom Metazoa; phylum Chordata; class Actinopteri; order Salmoniformes; family Salmonidae; genus Brachymystax; species Brachymystax lenok. Next base: position 84,329,186 of record CM059819.1, read on the forward strand.
GCAAATGGAGATGGAAGAGGAAGAAAGAGAGGGAGAAGAGAGACAGAGAGAGATTGAAAGAGAGTACGAAAAAGAAAGATGTAAACAGAAGCAAATGGAGATGGAAGAGGAAGAAAGAGTAGAAGAGAGAGACAGAGAGTGATGGGAGAGAAAGAGAAAGAGAGACGGAGAGAGAGAAAGGAGAGAGATCAAGAAGAAGAAGATAGATGGAAACAGAAGCAAATTGACATGGAGAAGGAGGGAAGAGAGAGGGAGAACAAAGAGACAGAGAGAGATAGAAGAGATACACAGACGACAACAACAAGAGAAGAGACAGAAACAAATGGAGAAAGAGAAAGAAAGGAGAAAGACAATGAGAATCAGAGAGAGATGGAATTAACAGATCAGCTACAGAAAGAGACGGAGAAAGAAAAGATGATTATGAGAGAGAGTCAGGAAGCAGGAAGAAGAAAGCAGAAAATATTTTGGGGAAATTGAGGGACAGAATGAACTGGAGATAGAACAGGGAGAGAGATGGAAGAAAAGCAGGAGGTGATTAAGGAAGCAGAGGAAGAGTACATAGAAAGAGAAGAGAGAAGAAAGGAAGTAAGCATGAAGAAACATGTAGTAGTTAATGTTAAAGCAAAAGCACGGGAAGTCTTCAATAGGCGGAAAGAGAGGAGGTTAGAAGTGTTGAAGGGGAACTAGAACACATAGAAAGAGGACAACAAATCAGGAGGGAGAAGGAGGAAAGACTGACTGGAGATGGAAAGAAAACAGGAGATGGCAAGACGACAAGAGGAGCAGGATAAAAAACAAGAGATTGAAATTGCTAGACAGAAAGAAATGTTCAGACTAAGAGCGGAGGAGAGACAGAGAGAGGCAGAGAGAGAGGAGGAGGAAGAGAGAGCCATTGAAGGCCATTTAGCTTTAATTAGAGAGAGGAGAAGATGATTGAGGCCAACAAAAGAGAGGAGATGGCGGAAGAGGAAAGAGACGAGATCCTTGAGAAGAACAAGAGGGAGAACACTGAAGAGGAGGAGGAAAACCCTGAAGAGGAGGAGGAGAATGAAGAGCGACAATGAGGACCTTCTCCCACCTGATAAAAGTATCCGAAGGAGAGCTGTGGGCTGGATAAATAAGAAGTGGGAGAAGAGGAACGTCAGAAAGATAGAAAGAACCCATCAGAGAGAAGCTGAGGAGGGCTATAGGATCGTCCACATAGGTAAGACCTGTTTTCCCTCTGCTTATGACATCATCCTCTTTAGTCTCCCTACACACACATAAGTTCCACACCAGTCACCATGTTGCATCATTGTTTATAATATAAAACTACTGTCCAAAAATATGTCCAGCTGACATGGCTAAATGAGTGACTGACTGGGGGGGTGGTCGGAGGGCCACTAAAGCGATCACGTATGCCCTGGTACTATACAAAGAATAGGTGCCATTTGGGACTCATGTTAAACTTAGGGTCAGGTCATTTCGGGATGGGAATTATTGAACTTTATTGACAAATGCAATGCCTTGCTCAATTGAAAAGAGTATAGAATCATTGAGATCCAACTGGGTTTTCTATTCTTAATTCCCTGTGTCCATTACATTTAAGTTGATACCAGATCCACTACGTTGAATGTGAACTTTATTTCTTCTTCCTCCCAGACATCCCTGGCACAAGGCTAACAGCCACCATGACCCGGGCAGAGAGAGAGAGGGAGAAGAGGAAGGATCTGCTGAAGGATGAGGAGAAAAGGAAGAAGTTGGAGGATTTCAATAAGCAGTGGAGAGAGAAGTCCCTGCTTAAAAAACGGAATCATCAGAAACTGAAGGAGGAGAGGGAGAGGATGAAGGAACAGTTCCTGAAAGACAAGCAGGAGAAATGGCTGGAGCAGATGAATCTGGAGGCTGATGCACAAATCAAGAAGTTCAACACCCATTACATCACCACCCAACACAGCCATGACTACAACCAAGGCCAGGAATTGCCAGGGGTGGGCCACAGGCCAACAGGTAAGCCAAGAGCCTGTTGGATCTGGAGATGGCCAGCAAGAGGGCAAAGGAGGCAACATGCATGGGCAGAGAACCAGGAGGGAAGTTCAGAGAACCAGCAGGAGTGGCCAGAGAACCAGCAGCTAGAGGCTCCAGAAAAGGCTGAAACATCTAAGACAAAGAAAAAGCCAAGCATCTGGAAGAGAATTAAGATGGGGTAAAGAATGTTTAAACATGTATTCATGTTTTACACTGTTAATATATATGTTGTCACTTTAAAAGTGACATCCAAATGTGAGGGTTTAGTGTACATGCAACAAACATGGAAATATATAGATACTTACCTGTCTCTGTGGTGTCTTACAGCATTCCTGACGTGCTGTCTGCCTAGAGCTGGAACTCAATGAAGCCACTGTACCACTGAGGTTACGTTGGTAATTAAAAGTGTCGCCCAATGATTCCTCCTCCTCTTTAAGTCATCAAGCCACATTTCCTCCACAAAACATTATAATCTCCTCAAGCCAGCAAGTATCCTCTTTATCAAGGCAACAAGCCATCTGAGGTCAGTGACTCTCCTCCCCAGAGCAGAGATTCTCATCTTTATCCAGGTTAAATTCATCTCTGCTCACCACCTCTACTGTCCTAGAAAATATCCCCAAATGGACATGGTTTAAACAGAAGTCCTCCCCTCAGACCAGTGGCTCCACAGACCAGAGTTTCTCATCTTTATTCAAGTTGAACGCAAGCTCTGATCATTTCCTACCACCTGACCTGTTAAGGAGGTGCTGAAAAGGAGGTCTGGGAGGAGGTCTGCAGGTAGCCTGGACCGGACCGGTAGCAGCTAAGTTGCTGGCTCAATCCCCGGGCAGAGCTGCTCAAGTCAAGCCACTGATGTTTGATGATTTCAATTTTGTTAGCAAAGTTTTACGCTTTAATAAAATAATTTATTAAAAAAGCAATATTGTTGTCACAGTTTCAATTGTTTTGTTATTTATTAGAATTGAAACATCCAGTAGTCATGGTAGATGTTAGACTTTCAATGAGACACCTAACATTCCATCAGTTTGCTACAATGTGTGACATGTTATATTGGAGAGGAGTCATCTATACACATCTATTTTAGACCATAGGAGAAATATCAGATTGAAACAGCTTCTCTGAGAATCTGAGGAGAGAGCAACAGTAGACGCATCGTTAGCTCTCCCACCTCCAGTTCAGTACTTGGGTCATTCCACCAACTGAGCACCTTTTGGGGAGTGTAACTTTTATTTCACCTAATTCTAACATTCTGTCATAAAGAGCACATGTTCAACTTAATAAAAAAACATGTTTTCCCATCTCAAAAGTAAGAAATACATACTATAGCAAGTGCCTATTAAGTGCCAAATAAAGTAACAGGGTTGACTGTAACAGAGTTGACTATTTCATTTAGAATCAACCATAGATCCCCATGTGACAGGGGGAATGGAATGCAAGCTTACCAAACACATGTAAATTGTTTAAACATTTCTAGACTGTCTGTCTATAGGTAACAGGGTTGATGAGTTATGCTTGACCCACCCAGTGGTGATTGCAGCATGTAAATCTTGATGGGGAAAAATCCCCAAAAATGTTTTAGATGCATGCCAGCAAAGCCACTACACAACACAACACTAAACAATACATTAATTGCACTATAACGGTGACAAACGGTGCGATAAGACATTAACGAGCGAGCTAAGATGGACCTAGTCAATATAACCATTTGTTCAGCACTTTTGAAATGTACAGCGACAGAAGTTTGAACAGTATTCTCCTCTGGCTCTCTGCATCCCTCTGTCTCTGCTTCAGTTCTTACAGTATTCTCCCTGTACACCAAGTCATAACTGCAGGATAAATAAAGAGTGCATATAAGCAGACAATGAAAGCTCTTACAATATTAGATTTTTACATTTCTCTGAAACAGACTATTTTCTACATGTGCACCACCAAGTCAGAGCAGTAGGCTAAGTTATGAGAGGGGAATGGAACAAAATTATTAGGGTGAGGAACATGCTTCCATGCTTCCATGATTCCATGCTGCAAGATTGCTTCGAGCACGTGGACTGGGATATGTTCCGGATAGCATCTGACAACAACATTGATGTATATGCTGATTCGGTGAGCGAGTTTATTAGCAAATGCATTGGTGATGTTGTACCCATAGCAAATATCAAAACCTTCCCCAACCAGAAACCATGGATTGATGGCAGCATTCGCGCAAAACTGAAAGCGCGAACCACTGCTTTTAACCAGGTAAAGGCTACCGGAAACATGACTGAATACAAACAGTGCAGCTACTCCTCCGCATAAGGCAATCAAACAAGCTAAGCGTCAATATAGAGACAAAGTAGAGTCACAATTCAATGGCTCAGACACAAGAGGAATGTGGCAGGGTCTACAGTCAATCACGGACTACAAAAAGAAAACCAGCCCTGTCGCGGACCATGACGTCCTGCTCCCAGACAAACTAAACAACTTCTTTGCTCGCTTTGAGGACAATACAGTGCCACCGACACGGCCCGCTACCAAAACCTGCGGTGTCACCTTCACCGCAGCCAATGTGAGAAAACATTTAAATGTGTTAACCCTCGCAAGGCTGCCGGCCCAGATGGCATCCCTGGCCGTGTCCTCAGAGCATGCGCAGACCAGCTGGCTGGTGTGTTTTACTGGACATATTCAATCAGTCCCTATCCCAGTCTGCTGTTCCCACATGCTTCAAGAGGGCCACCATTGTTCCTGTTCCCAAGAAAGCTAAGGTGACTGAGCTAAATGACTATCGCCCGTAGCACTCACTTCCGTCATCATGAAGTGCTTTGAGAGATTAGTCAAGGATCATATCACCTCCATCCTGCCAGACACCCTGGACCCACTCCAATTTGCTTACCGTCCCAATAGGTCCACAGGCAGCTGCAATCGCAATCACACTGCATACTGCCCTAACCCATCTGGACAAGAGGAATACTTATGTAAGAATGCTGTTCATCGACTACAGCTCAGCATTTAACACCATAGTTCCCTCCAAGCTCGTCATTAGCTCGAGACCCTGGGTCTCGACCCAGCCCTGTGCAACTGGGTCCTGGACTTCCTGGACGGGCCGGTCCCAGGTGGTGAGGGTAGGAAACAACATCTCCACCCCGCTGATCCTCAACACTGGGGCCCCACAAGTGCGTTCTCAGCCCTCTCCTGTACTCCCTGTTTACTCCATGACTGCGTGGCCAAGCACGCATCCAACTCAATCATCAAGTTTGCTGACGACACTACAGTGGTAGGCTTGATTACCAACAACGACGAGACGGCCTACAGAGAGGAGGTGAGGGCCCTCGGAGTGTGGTGTCAGGAAAATAACCTCTCACTCAATGTCAACAAAACAAAGGAGATGATCGTGGACTTCAGGAAACAGGAGAGGAGCACCCCCTCATCCACATCGAGGGGACAGTAGTGGAGAAGGTGGAAAGTTTTAAGTTCCTCGGCGTACACATCACGGACAAACTGAATTGGTCCACCCACACAGACAGCGTGGTAAAGAAAGGCGCAACAGCGCCTCTTCAACCTCAGGAGGCTGAAGAAATTTGGCTTGTCACCAAAATCACTCACAAACTTTTACAGATGCACAATCGAGAGCATCCTGTCGGGCTGTATCACCGCCTGGTACGGCAACTGCTCCGCCCACAACCGTAAGGCTCTCCAGAGGTAGTGAGGACTGCACAACGCATCACCGGGGTTAAACTACCTGCCCTCCAGGACACCTACACCACCCGATGTCACAGAAAGGCCAAAAGATCATCAAGGACAACAACCACCCGAGCCACTGCCTGTTCACCCCGCTATCATCCAGAAAGGCGAGGTCAGTACAGGTGCATCAAAGCTGGGACCGAGAGACTGAAAAACAGCTTCTACCTCAAGGCCATCAGACTGTTAAACAGCCATCACTAACATTGAGTGGCTGCTGCCAACATACTGACTTAAATCTCTAGCCACTTTATACATAGGAATTGGATGTAACAAATGTATCACTAGCCACTTTAAACAATTTTGTATATAATGTTTACGTATCCGACATACTCATATCAAATGTATACACTGTACTCTAAACCATCTACTGTATCTTGCCTATGCCGTTCGGTCATCGACCCAAATCTCTAGCCACTTTAATAATTATAATTGGATGAAATAATGTATCACTAGCCACTTTAAACAATGCCATTTATATAATGTTTACATATCCTACATTACTCATCTCATATATATGTGTATATACTGTACTCCATACCATCTACTGCATCTTGCCTATGCTGGGTCAGCCATCGCTCATCCATATATTTATATGTACATACTCGTATTCATTCCTTTACTCTTGTGTGTATAAGGTAGTTGTTGTGAATTTGTTAGATTACTTGTTAGATACTACTGCATGGT
>CM059819.1:84985690-85010690 GCA_030435695.1 Brachymystax lenok tsinlingensis
CCACCACCACCACCACCACCACCACCACCACCACCAACACCACTACCACCGCTGCCACTGCCACTACCACCGCTACCACCACTACTCTGCCACCACCACCACCAATACCACCACCACTACCACAACCACCACCACTACTACTACTACTACTGCTGCTACTACTAATACTGCTACTACTACTGCTACTACTACTACTTCTGCTACTACTACTACTGCTTCTACCGCTAATGTAACAGTTGTTAAAGTACTGTGTGAATTTCACCAGGTATTGTATGTGTGAACGATGGCTCCTCCAATGATCCCAGTCTCTTGTATTGTGCATCTGTTGTAGAAACATATGTGCTCTACAAATGTTAGATTTTCTATTGGATGCAGATACAGGATGCAGAGAGTGAATTCTGCTTCATTAAAACAACCTGATATTCATCATCTACATGGAATTGTTAAATCAGCCTCGGAGACTCCAGCTAGCAAGAATGAAAAGGGGTTGAAGATGTGTATATATGAAGCTACATAGACAACTATGAAGGTGACTACCAAGTCAGTGACAGAACGTTTTCTAGCTACAATCATTAGCTAGCTAATTTAACTATTAACAGTAGCTAGTTAGTTACTTCGTATAAATGATGTACCGTTGACACAATCAACCTGAGAATGTGTGTATTTTCCTTAGCTTGGTTAAGTTATGCTTGCTAGCTAAAAATACTTGTTTTTCATGTCTTCTACACAGTAGCTAACACAGATACATTGACAGGGGAGATCACCGTGAGGGCTGCCTGTCTGTCACAGGTCCATGAGGAAGAGTGAAAAGCCTCACAGCATGAGAGTAGGGAAAGGTTCTAGATGGCTACTAGGGACCTTGTTAAACATCTCCTGTGAGACACTGTCATCATGGTCAAAATGTGTTGGAGACAGTGTCAACGTTTAATCTTATCAGTAGATAGATATTAATGATGGGTCCCAATCCCAATGTAGAATTGCCCACTTAATGAACAGGATATTTGGTAAAGATCTGTTGATGCAGTGTTTGGTAATTGTGTTACTGAGACACAATCTATTCCTGTATAGTTAAATGAGCCCCTAGTTAAGAAGACTAGACACTACTATGTTTATTGTTGTTAATGGGCCGCATCATTCTTGTTTCTCACTTCAGTCTTTCATCACACTTATTTTCCCAGATGGTGTTAAAGCACTCCGTACCAGTGACAGTGGTCCCAAGCCACTGCTCCTGTGTTGCAGGAAGTGCTATGTGCAATTCATCTGGTGTTTCTGGAAAAGTTACATGAGTCTTTGTCATAGTAATCTCTCCAAGCTGATGTTAAGGTTTTAAAATGTTTTGCAGAAGTTCTCTATACAAAGCACTCAATGGATACATGCCTGACATGGACCTTCTCCGCGTCTCAGAAACGTATGCCAACTTTTCTCCACTTACTGCCCCTCTTGTGACAACAATGGAAATGTCAGCTGACGTGCCCCTGGTTGAGTCCACCTTTGGGCCAGTGCAAGCTGGCAGTGTGCTGTCCTATCAGCTTCCACAGCCAAAGACCCGTGAAATTGTGAAGATTGCCGATGCCCCTTCTCCACCAGTACTTCCATTAGATGGCTACAGGCTTCAGTCTTCCCAGTGTGCTTACGTCCTTAGCCATCAGGAGCAGTTCCACGTCAAGGCATTAGAGACAACCTACCAGATGTCACACTAAGTCGAGGTTGCTACAAGGGAACAGAGCAGCAGCCCGGAACGGCATCAGCTCAGGAAAATGAGAATAACATCCTCTCGTTTCTGAGAGGTTTGCCATGTCCGGGGAGAGACCTCAGCTGACCACCTAGCTGAGCGGATGTTCAAGGGATCTGGTATGCAGACCATGGAGATGAAGAGGGGGCTAGCCATGGAGCCAGTGGCTGTACAGGGACCTGGTATGCAGACCATGGAGATGAAGAGGGGGCTAGCCATGGAGCCAGTGGCTGTACAGGGACCTGGTATGCAGACCATGGAGATGAAGAGGGGACTAGCCATGGAGCCAGTGGCTGTACAGGAGTACTGCACACTGAAGAATGTTAACTTCTTTCCGTGTGGCTTCGTAGCACCCAGATGCTCCGTGGTTAGGATCCTCTCCAGATGGAATCATATTTGATCCCAGTGTGAGACAACACTTTGGACTCTTAGAGGTCAAGTGGCCAAATGTACCAAGTTATGTTGATTGCCCTTACCTGAAGATACAGAATGGAGAGCTGAAGTTGAAGAGATCTCATGCTTACTACTGGCAGGTGCAAAGGTCAAATCCTTCTCCCAGGTTGTAGCTGGTGTGACTTTGTCATCTGTGCACAGGAGGACATCCTAGTTGAAAGGATATATAAAGATCTACAGGTTTCAGACTATAAAAGAGAAGGTTGACCACTTATATTTTACCACTACTGCAGAAGTGTCTCTCGCACCTGAAGTGGTTTCATGACAAATAAGTATAGATGTTCTTGTGAAGAAATCTACAGTAGAATAGATTTGTTTAAAAGAAAATGTATTTCAGCAAATGTTGAACAGTTCAGTTAATCTATTACACATCTCTAACATTGTATTCAATCTTGCATTCTGGCTATTCTGTGTTTACTTGATTTCTTTCCCCACCCCTGTTACTCATTGCCTAATTAAAGCCAATACAAGCTCCACACAAACTGATATTCACCACAACACAAATGATTGATACATGTCGTAGATAAACAAATGATTTTGCTGCTAGTAAATAAACACATGTACATTTACACTGGCTTGGCCCATGCGCTGACCAAAGGTCCGTTTTGCTAGTTGACCAACAGGCACGCCACTGCAAATAATTGGTTGATGCTGCCTGAGATGGTCAGGGGGACGACTGTGTCAAACAGCTTGTGCTCCTTTACTCTGCGGATCATTCTTTCAACATGCACTCTCAGCCTTGCAATGGATTGGGTCTCCCTAATCTCATGCGCTGGCATCTGTGTGCGTCTTGACAGAAAGGCTGGCCGGTAGACCTTGTACAGAACAATGTCATCTAGGAGAAAGCCCTTATCCACCATAATGGCCATGTCAGGGGTGAGTAAGGAAATAATTCCAGACTGCTTGAAGATCTCCTTGTCACTCACAGATCCAGCATACAACGATGACACCAAAGTGACAGCTCCATGTGGTGACATTCCCAACATGCCCTTAAAGGTACAGTGTGACTTGTAGGAAGAAAACCCCTCACTCTGCAGTAGTAGTGGAGATGGTGTCTGGCAGCGGAGTTCAGTGCAGTCGATCACTACCTGGGTGTCTGGATAGTCCTTGAACTCAGGTGGCAGGTGGGCTTTGACGGTTTCCTTGGGGATCCATATCCGTGCTGATCCAAGCAGACAGTAGAGGAAGTTGGCCCAAGAGATGATAATCCGGCTCACTGTCGATTGGTGGATGCTGAACCGATGGGCTAAATCCTTCTGCTTCAGACCCAGCGACAGATGAGTCATAAACAAGAAGAACGCGTCGATTGATGGCAGTGTCTGAACGGGAAGAAACCCATTTTAGTACAATAGTCCTTATATTCGGTCCATAACAAAAAGTAAATCATGTTTAACAATTACAGTGAGATCAAGTAGTATTCTCTGAAGTATTTAATGAAGTTGTCCCTTAACGGTTTTCTTCGAGTACCACTTGTTTCAGATGGATCGGTGCTTGTGACTCTTATAAACTTGGTCTCTGCTGCTGGCCGCTCAATCAAGTGCCAGAAGGCCATCAGGTGGGTGTAGCTTGCACATCTAAAGAAGGACCCAGAGTATTTCAATACCAAAAAAGCTCATTACTATTATTGCCCTTCTTCTCTAAGCCTGAAGTAGCACTAGACATGACCTCTAGCTGCTATTGTAGCCTGTTTTCTTGTTACTGCAATTTGTAGTGTAATTCACAGCAGCTCTCATCACAGCAGGGAATGTTTTAAATGTTCCGTTATTTAACCTGGGAAGTGGACTAACAACCACATCTTATTTGCAGCAACGACCTGGGAGCATTTCTGGGGGTTAACTGAAAACTAATGTAAAGACAATATACATCCAATGTGCCTACTTAAGTTAAGATATGCTAGCCTAGTTTGAAATAACAATGAACATGTTCTTAAAGGTTAGATGGACTTTGGGATAATAATAATAATTGAAAGTAAATAATAGACAATAGTAATGCTGGATAATAATACATCATTACTGTATCTTGTGTAAAAACGTATATCCTCGTCAGAAGCAGCAGATCGCTGTAGACCAAAACCGGGGCCAGTTTCTCCAGCTTGGCTCGAAGCTCCTCAGTTTCTCCTACGTGCTCATGGTTTGCCATAAGGGCCATGTCCAGGGCTGCGGGTTCGGGTACTGCACAGTAATAACGTGTCTAGAGTGGACCGGGTCAGAGACGGAACAGTCCATAGGCAGCGCACCTTGTTCTTCATCCTCCTCAGTCGGAGCAGGAGGTTTCAGTCTTCTTTCCCAAACACCAGGTCTCTTTTGAATGTGCCACTTCCACGCCAAGACTGGAGGAACAACACCTCTTTTTAGGTATTGTCGCCCCCCAACTTTCCCCTCGACAAAGTCACTCTCGACGAAATGTGTACTACACACCTTTGTGTGTTTGGTGACAGTAAAGTTGTCACGACGTAGTGCCACCAAGCACCTTGTTCTGAGCTCTACATCGACCGGGAAACTATGGAAGCTCCCAATACCATGAAATGAGGAAGAAACTGAACACAGAGGAACTGAACAATGTTTATTACAACCTCCTTCGCCGGGCTGGAATTGAAATGTAGTCATTAGGAACTGTTTCAGGCAGAAATACATCGACGACAGCTAGTAAGCTAATGATCAAAACAATAGCAGAAGTCGCTCCAGAAGTCTTCAGGCCGGTAGACAGTAAAGATGAACATTTGAGGAGGTATAATGAATAGAGCCAATTTCTCTAATGACTTTCTCTCAAGTCTGAACAGCTTTGGGTTTGGAGATCCGCTTGGTGGGGGGCGGGCTTAAAGGCGGGTCTACAAACCTTAGATTGGTCTCTTCACTGGAGTGAAGGACGAACTGACAAATGACTGGCATCGGCCAGGCCAGTGTTGTGATTGGCTATTACGAGCCGTCTGGCAAGGCAATTTGCGCAGCAAGTGCAGAACGACTTGGGAAGGCCAGCAGCTAAATAACAACATGTATTGGAAAATACATTAGAATAAGTATACTACACCGTGAGTTGACTGGACTCTACTAGTTCAAGTTTATTACTGTAACGACCTGGCTAGATCATAAATTAACAAACGTCCAGACAGAGGATTGCGTTTTGAATTCCCGGTTTATTAACAAAACTCAACACAGGCTACTGTTTGGCCGTATCCCACGCCAAATAAACCAAGAAAAGCAGTTTCAACGTTGACCCATCTCTTGATAATACCAGCGGTAAAGAGAGAGAACAATGGCTAAGCATGGTCTTAAACTTGTGGCGCTGTAAAACGAAAAGCAGACAGTCAGCTCTAACAAACATCATAAAACGAGTCCACACATTGCAGGTAGGAGCCAATATTTAGGGTATGAAGCCCATGGACACACATACAGCACATTTAGAATGAGTTATAGACACAAAGGTGATAACTTGCTACAGTTCATCCAGTACATTTATTATTTAACCTTTATTTAACCAGGCAAGTCAGTTAAGAACAAATTCTTATTTACAATGACAGTCTAGGAACAGTGGGTTAACTTGTTCAGGGACAGAACGACACATTTTCACTTCGTCAGCTTGGGGATTTGATCTGTCAACCTTTCAATTACTGTCCCAACACTCTAACCACTAGGCTTCCTGCCGCCCCAAACCAGTCCCTAATAATAGAATATAAACTGACATATGATAAACCAAGGTTAACATGTCAGAATCAGCTTTATTCACCAAATACATTTGAATGTACAGGAATTTGACTGTAAAATAGTGCTGCCACAATAAACAGAATATACAGACAATAAACAGAATATACAGACGATGAACAGAATATACAGACGATAAACAGAATATACAGACGATAAACAGAATATACAGACAATAAACAGAATATACAGACGATAAACAGAATATACAGACGATAAACAGAATATACAGCCGATAAAACAGAATATACAGACGATAAACAGAATATACAGACGATAAACAGAATATACCCCCAAGACATATATAGATGGAGAATTTCTCAAGGTCCACATACAGTATGAACACAATTATCTACATTATAAATGATAAAGAGATGTACAGAGAGTGTAAAGAGCAATGTGCAGTTCTGGGATGATAGTGCAGGGTGTGGAGTCTGGATGAATAGAGCAAAGTCCATGGATGAGAGGATCATCGTGGACCAGGTGGCCGGTTGGTGAGGACCACGGCGCGGGGGAAGAAACTGTTCAGGTGGCCGGTTGGTGAGGACCACGGCGGGGGAAGAAACTGTTCAGGTGGCCGGTTGGTGAGGACCACGACACGGGGGAAGAAACTGTTCAGGTGGCCGGTTGGTGAGGACCACGGCGTGGGGGAAGAAACTGTTCAGGTGGCCAGTTGGTGAGGACCACGGCACGGGGGAAGAAACTGTTCAGGTGGCCTGTTGGTGAGGACCACGGCGCGGGGGAGGAGGGGGGGTTGGTCGTGATTGACCTGAACCGTTTGCCAGAGGAGGGTCTTTGGAAGAGGGGGTGGAAGGAGTCGGTGATTATCTTTCCTGCTATGCTTCCTGGCCCTGGATTCGTTCAGGACTTCGATGGAGGGCAGGTGGCAGCCAATGACCATCTGAGACCGGACAATCCGTTGCAGTGATGGAAGAGGTCAAGATGGACTCGATGAAGGTCGTTTAGAACTGAATCAGTACACACAGCATTCGAAGGAAGACTGAGGACAAAACAACACCATGCATTCACCAAAACAGATTTGTTTTATAGTAATTGGGAACTACCATTGTCAATCAATTAGTAAAATAGGATTTGTGCAATTTAGTTTTATTTGTGTGGTTTTTGTTAGCAATAGGTTAATAGTGTAATAATTCCATTCTCTTTTGTATTTGTATTTATTGGTGATTCTGCAACTTTGGGCACTTTGGCCGTGAAAACTTTCAGAAATTAAAACTCATTCAAGCACCATTTTACCAGTATTGTACTTTGTCTTTGATTTGTCTAGAAACTATATCTGATAATGGCTGCGATCGTACTATTCAGGAATGTATATATTTTTGTCATTTTCCCCAGACAGCCATCGACAAATGTCATTTCCATCATGTCATTAAACATTCATTTTAGTTGAAAATGAAATATCATACAATTGATTTCTAACAGATTTCTTATACATTTGTACGTGAACTTGTATTTAATATTATTTTAAGTGATTCTTAAGGTTTTCCTAATATGAATAATTCAACACGACGCCTGAATGTATAAACTTGTCTTGGTGACAGTTGAAAACATGTATTCATCTTGAAAAATAAGATGTTTCCACCCAACCTTTTAGTGAGATTATGATAACAACCATATGATTAACATATCTTAAACAAATAAATGTAAATTATATATAACATACTCATTTACCTCAAAAATATGGGTTGTGATGGAAATGACAAGGTGTGGTGGAAATGACAAGGTGTGGTGGAAATGACATCTATATACTGTAAAAAAACAACAACATGAAAACAACATTTTATTGCAAACATTTTGAACAACCACCATGGTTAAACATGTAATTAATATAAGACAAAGTAAGATTCCAGAACACTGGAACCAGCACCTTTTCAACATGAGAACAATGTGTTGTCCTTGACTACACTCAGATGCTACAAATAGACATTCTAGCACATATATATATAGAGGGAAGAGTTCATTGAGAGCTGCACGTTTTATTTAATGTATGATTTCATGCCCTGCTTTGTATGTACTGTATAGTGAGTTTCCAAGTGTATCTAAGGCTTAGAAAGAGAGCTAAGTTCCTCCCAGACCAAGGCATCCAGCTCCATGTGCCTTTTGGTCACTGGATGGGGCTCAGGGACAAGTCCAAGCACATGCTGTGGTCTGTACCATATGATGTTGTCTCTCATTGGCCCCCCAAAAACACAGTTGGGGCCAACGCGACTCATGGTTTTCACAAAAGCACCACTCTCTGCGTGAACGTCTTATACGATGCCAGGGTAAACGTCCTGATCATACTCCACCACACACCACTTTCTGTTATAGAAATTTCGTTCTCAATGTTCATAAATTGAACTTCAATTAAACAAACTCTGTCTGTTACCCAGTAGTTGTAAGATACTGGTTGAAATAAGACAAACAGAAGCCCAATCTATAATGGTCAAATGTAGATTATTTATTCACAGGAGAGCTCTGAGCTCTAAAAGGTGTACACAGTCTTTTATATGGTACAATGTTGAAACACAAAGATGCAAAATTCCCACCTCTCCCCCCACCCTCTCCAAGAACATAGTCTCTTCCCACAGCCTTATCACAATCTTTGCAAATAAGTCCAACTTGGGAGGTGTTGGGAGGTTCTTCTCAAGGACGGGCCTCTCGCATGTGTCTGGTAGAATCAAAGATCTCTTTGAGACACCCCCTAAATGAAGTCATACTTCTGCACACCAAGTTGATATCTAGACACACACACATTTTAATTGGACTGCCATTTGTCTTGTAACCCTCTCTATTGCATACATTTTCAGAATGGGATGTTCTTAGATGTACAAACATTTAGTCATAACCATAAAATCTATAACAATCCACCCTATTGACTAAATTTTTACACACAATCACCCATCTATATTGATTAGAATTATCATTACCACATAAAACGATTATACAACACCAATACATGTATTTACATCTGAACCACAACAATTACTGTTCTAGGCATATATCGAATCATAACATTTCAAGTTAGGATTTTCAGTATAAACGTTATCAAATAGACAACATTACTAAACAGTAAAAATGGTTTAATCTGATTCAGGTTTCTCTGGATTAAAACCAACAGCATTCTCTGTCCATCTAGAAGGCATGTATCTGTCATCACATGGTCTGAGTCTGGCAGGGCCCTGGAGAATCATCACCGCCTTTTCCAGAGACCTAGACACAAAATCTCACACACATGGAATCAAACCACACCAAACACAGTCATACAGGTGAAACACAGTAATCATTACATTTTCCCATTGCCCAAACATATTGTCAAACCAACTCATCAGAGCTGGAGCTATGTTATTGGGGAAGAAGGTACAGCACATTATTCCCCCATCATTCTGCAGACGCCACCCTTTCAGCCAATAACACATCTAGAGCCAACCTATTTTGCCAGGTCATGAGGGAGGTGGCGGATAATTGTTCAGAGATTCCCATCACCGCATCTCCAGTCTCATTCACAAATCCCTGTTGATTATAATACATATAATTGATCCAATCAACATTTTTAGTTATCATTCCCACCAGAAGAACGTAGTGATAAAACCCTCCTATACTTCTGAACCCAAATCAGTCACATTGACAGACATCCATTGAGATCCACTACAGGACCTGGGTCTTTCGTGAAGTTGGTCTCCACCGACTGGATTAATGAACAGGAAAAATCAAGTCCACAATCATCAGTATAAGCCCAATACCTTCATTCCTTGTCTGTTCCTGTGAGTCCTCAGAGGGTTACTGCTACATCTACTCTACAGTCATTAATATCCAAACTTTGTTTAAAACTCCATCCACATATCCCGGTCCCCAAGTATGTTTAATTACCTAGGCCAGAAACAAGATGAAGTGGGTCCCAAACAGAAATATAAAGTCCTGAATTATCCTATACAATTTATTATGCATCCATATTCCTGCTCTATTAGGGAAATGTTTAATATTAACCTTAAATCTGACATCATCTCACATCATCACCTATTTGAACTCCTTCTTTATATCCTTCTTATTCATGAGGGGTCGGGTATTATATAACTAGTCTTTTACTTCTTAAACCTGTCAGTGACATATCATTTATACTAGAGGTGTTGAATCAGGATTTATAAAAAAGATCATCAAAACTATGATGCAGCTCAAGGTACCCCATATCCCAAAAACCGCCAGCCCTCTCCTGCCCTTAGCCAGTCTGCTAGGTACCACCCCATACTCACACCTCTAGGGAACACACTACAGTGATGATAGGTCGGGGTAGGAAATCTTCGTTAACAGAGGTGACCCCCAGACCCTATTGGTCCAGTTCTGCTCTCCAACTCTGTGTGTGTTCCACGGTGTTTGTACGTGTTCCTACCTTTCTGCAGTGGGTAACGTTGACCCAGGTTGCTCTTTCTGATATTCTAATGGCAAAGGCTGTGACCAACATAACCTGGTAGGGGCCTTCCCAACGGGGCTGCTTCCAGTCCTTTTCCTCCAGAGACTGGACCCACACCCAGTCACCAGGCTGGATCGTATGGTTCACCTCCTTTTGTAGTTCTTCTGTTGGGCATAAAATCTCTGACATACAGGTGTGGTTAGCAAACAACTTCTCATGTGATTTGCTACTGTATCTTCCTACCTCTAATTTCATCCTGTACTCAGGTGTGTCTATCTTAACCTATTTTAATCATAGAATTAATGTGTCCTATAATACAATAACAATTTAAACACTGTTTCTTTCCTTTGCTCCTGGTGAGCTCAATTATTATTATATATATATATTTTTTTATTCAAAGTAATTTGTGTTGTCGAACAATCTCTACCATATCTAACAATCCTCTCTATACTATTCATCTCTACCATATCCCTCCTTTTGATACAAGGCTCTGCCCCTGTATCAAACTACTGCATCTCTAAAACAACAAAAACCACTAGCTTTACTTAGCCAAAATTGGTACATTTATTTTTCCAAATTTCCTCCATACTAACTGCTCCTAGCTGCTCCCACTTATTTAATCTAAAACTGGTGCCCTGTCCTGGCCATCTTTTAGCAGAGTAGAACCTTTGTTCACTACCTCTTTCAAGTGTGAGTCTGTGTAGCAATGACGTAAGACTAACTGTCTTCGCTTCCTCGTCTGCCCTCCTGTCTCCATTGCAGATACTTTGTCTGGTAGGGGAACTGCCTCTAACAATTTAAAATTAGCTGTAGTTACCATCCCCCTATTTCTCCATCTAGCTGCACAAGCGCTATCTGTATGAATGGTAACCCTTTTCCCTTTACCCAATAACCCATACTCTCCTACTGTTCTGGCTAATTCCTGACTATACCAGCAACAAGGTTCCCTGTCCCCACAGATGACCATGTTCTTAACTATGTGGCCCTTCATGCCCCTTTCAGTGGGTAATACAACTCTTATTCACAAGTGTCATCACATCTCTTGCCAATAGGTTAACGGGACACAACTTGGAAATCACCGGTACCACTGCTTCCCCCCAGAAACCTCATGAGTCAGAACGATGATAAAAATGGTTTCTGTTCCTGTGCTAGAGCCAAATATACTGTAGCTAACTCAAATACCTAGTAATTCAGTATCTATCTTTCCTCCTCGTCTACACTGTCTGGTGATGGGCGCCTACCCGTGTGTTCAGCCCATATACCCCCTACTTCTCATGGCCTCCCCCCTCCTCTTTCTATCATAAGGCGGGGAGCCTGTCTCTGTCCCAAAACTCTCTATATTTCCAAAACAATATCCATATAATTTCCCAATGAGATAATAATAATCTCCCAAAGTATCAGTACAATTTGGATAGAAAATAGTATGTCTCTTAAATATCAAGTTGAAATTCTCCTGATTTCTTTAACATTCGTGATGAGGTTGATCATTCCTCATCAGGAATTGTTTCAAAATCCAGGGCCTTTCAAAAATGTTCTTATACAAATGAAGTCCCACAACCCAGTGAGACGTTATGCCATAATCATGTACAAACACTGTTATCCCAATTTCCAATAGACCAATTTGATAGCTATTATGCAGTAGACTATTTCTGTTAACCATTATCTATTGTCTCCTTTAATTAACACATATACGCATGTATTTGACTTCCATTTTTCCTGAAAGCAAGCCCTATATTCAAACCTCATATAATAGTTTTCCATTAAGTGGAATCTACCTTACTTTAAACTAACCAATCCCAGAGTCCCTTTCCAGTAATCCTATCGGTTTAACCTTTGCAATATTCTAGTCAAATTCAAAACTATTAGTATATGTTGGACCTTCAAAACATTAGTGCTGCCCTATCAGCTTGATTGTCGAACAATAGTAATATTTTATTCATACCTGTACTTTTTAAACCCCAACAATTATTTGCTCCCAACCACTCCTCCTTTTGCCAACGGTTGTTATCAGTTAATTATTCATAATTTTTCTAATATAGTCAAAACAAACCTATTTCTGCTTTTTACAGGGAGACCACTTTAATTAGTTATTATATCCTCTTCCAATGTGTACCATATGCATTTATTTCGAATTAGAACAACAGAGACTGAAGTTTTTTCTTGAGTCGCATGGTTTTTCTGCTCTATCATATAGCATACATTTTTTAGCAACATTGAACATCAAATCTAAACTTTTAGCGATGGTTCGAATGTGGCGAAATACAACGTTAATATCCATTTTAAACTTAATATCCACTAATGAACTAGTTAATTCAAACTTATTATCTTACCCCTGCGCTGTTCTCCCTCCTGCTTCCACTCCGTGAAAATTCTCTTTTTTGTTTCAGCGTCTTTGATATTCTACCGGGCTCCCCGTCAACTGGGAGACCGTTGGGCGCGGTGATGCTGCCCTCTTCTATCCTTTCTCTGTAATATCTTCTCCTAGACTCTTCCGTTTGTTGATGAGTGTCTGTGCTTTGTCCAGACATGCTCTCACTCTCCCTCTCAAGTCCTCCTCAGTTCTGCGCATCCGTCACACACATATCACTTTCAGTTCCCGCTGGGATGCTACTGAGTGTGCTACATTGCGCTGCATCAGTTTTGCTGCGTCTAGCAAAATTTGCACACTCACCTCTATTCTGGAGGTCTTCATTTCGGACCCAAGTTCCTCCTCCTTGTGATTCTGCTCCTTTTCGTTAATTCATCGTGGCTGTAAGATCCATGACCGGAGCCATGACCTGTGGACCATCGGGTGGCGCTGGTGTGGCGTCCTTACACATTTTCTTAAGTTTTTCTAGCATGGCCAGGCCAATGTTTTCTTTGAGTTTCGCCTTTTCCATTGTGTCTCTTATGGTCCCTTTTGTTGGTTCCCCCCCTGCTTCCATTCTACCGCGGTTTACATTGTTCTCCGCTACAGGGCCTCTAGCATTCTTCCAGGTTCTCCCTCAGTCGGTAGTCCTGAAGGATCTAGAATGGACCCATCCTCTATTGATTCTCGGTACAATTTTTCTCCTCTCTTCTTCTAGTCTTTTCCGTCTTTTCCCCCGTTTATCTCTAGAGTTGATTTCAATGTTTTTATAATTTT
Organism: Brachymystax lenok tsinlingensis; assembly: GCA_030435695.1. Taxonomy (NCBI): domain Eukaryota; kingdom Metazoa; phylum Chordata; class Actinopteri; order Salmoniformes; family Salmonidae; genus Brachymystax; species Brachymystax lenok. The sequence continues at coordinate 84,999,103 of CM059819.1, forward strand.
TACCGATTTGAGCCATTACAATTAGTTATTTATTTATCGTTGTTATATTTACACGTTATTCCCTACCGAGACTACGATTAATAATGGGTGAATGTGTTATACAATTATGGTATTATTTAAGTATATCTGGTTACATTAATTATACGTCCTTTCACCCCTACACATATAAGCCTGACTAAATACACATACAGGTTCTCAATCATAAAGCAACAAGCATACAGTGTGACTTATCTTATATCCAACACGTCTTATTCAATCAGTAAACTTATCTTATCTCCAAAACACTGCCGTTAAAGTATTTGCGCATATACCGTAACCTCTCTTCACCAGTATTTTGCCGTTTACTTGTAACAGGGAACTTGTCTTACTCAGTGTATTGCCGTCGAGGGTCGACCTAGACTTATCTTATTTCCAATACTTCTGCCTTTCCCTGGACTGTGTTGCCGTCCACTATTAGTCGAGGGTCGACCTAGACTTATTAATCGACAATTTATCTTATATCCAACACACCATGTTACCCCATAAAAATCCGTGAACCCGGTATATTGCGGTACTCTATTAGAACTTGTCCAAAAACCGATATTCCGTCATTCACGGTGGTTATGTTGCCATTGTCCTCACTCACTTCCCTAAAGCCTTATAGACTTTTTTGATAAAACAGCCCTAGCGTACATACATACCCACAGACATTCAGGCTTTTAATTTCACGTCATACACATACAATCATCCCAATATTATTCTGTTGGCCAACTGAAATTGCATTCGCCATCACAGTACGTAATTAAATAATACGTAAATTATTTTACTCTTACTTTACTGAAATGAACACGTGGTTCGAAAATTTAGTAACTTACACCAGTTTTGTTTTCTCACAAAATAAATTTGGTTAACGCCAATATGCAGAATTTCAGTGCGTAGACAATAGGTATCTGCTCACCTTATTTCTGTAGACCGCGGTCTTTTGTGAGAGTACCGTCTGGCGACAGTCTCGGCCAATGGCTGGCGCTTTGTCCAGCGAAGACGTTCCCTCAGTTCAACGTCGGGTCACCAATTGTTAGGTTTTATGAGATTCAACTGGAGATAGGAACGATAATACACCTGAACTTGGTTAAAATAATTGTTTAATTCAAAAGTTAATAAATGGCAAATACAATTTCCGTATATACGGGTTCACTGTAACATCTCGCAGGACGAAACAATGAACTGCCTTTCTGCTGATAACATGGGTATATGTTCTTACAGAGTTAGTTCCTGCTTCGTGAGCTGGCCTATCAGAACAGTGCCTGGGCGTGGTTTAAACTTGCTTGGCCAATCATTGTCACACAGGCTGGTCCCAGCCTCTTTGGCGCTCTTTTTGATTTATCTTGTTTCTTGGCAGCTCAGTATTTTTCCACCAGACAGGGTCTTGTGATAAAGACCCCACACCCCCCACTCAACCACAAGTCAGCAACTATCCCAAGATGTCCGCACAGGGGCTACACATACACAAGTCCTTACAGAATAACCCCCAATATGATTATTAGCAATTAGCAATTGTCAATACTATCCTGGTAAAAAAATGTCAGAACCCCACATCGTTCAACATGGCATTTGGAGATTCCTGTGAACATCAACAGTCATAAACATGTCATTCTGAACAGCAACATCTTCCTAATAAGAATGTAGACCAGTTGACAATTCAACAGAATTCAGTCTTGTTCATGTTGATGATCGGTACAACATAAGACAGATAGCAAGCCATGGTATATCAGACCGTATACCACGGGTATGAGTCAATATTACTTGTTTACTGTTGTAATAGCAATAGCAATTGTTTTTAATAACAATAAGGCACCTTGGAGGGTTTGTGATATATGGCCAATATACCACGGCTAAGGGCTGTATCCAGGCACTCTGCGTTGTGTCGTGCTAAGAACAGCCCTTAGCCGTGGTATATTCTTCACATACAACAAACCCCTGAGGTGCCTTATTGCTTAAATATAACACAGATACAGATTATGAGCATGTGAGGTTTCAAATAATAATGTTACTACTACTAGCTTGCCCTCTCCCTGCTTTTCCTGAACATGTTTATCTGATAGAGCTAGTTGTTCTTGTTCTAGCTTGTTCTTCCAAAGCAGGCTTTTCTCCTCCTCTTCAGATGCTTGACTACCTGGTCATCATGTTGTGGATGTAACATGGACATTCCATCAGAACAACAACTAGATACACAAAAGGGTTCTTCAGCTGTCCCCATAGTAGAACCCTTTTTGGGATCGAGGTAGAATCATTTTGGGTTCCGTGTAGAACACTTTGTGGAAAGGGTTCTACTTGGAACCCAAAAGGGTTCTACTTGGAACCCAAAAGAGTTCTATTTGGAACCCAAAAGGGTTCTACTTGGAACCCAAAAGGGTTATTCAAAAAGTTATCCCATGAGGACAATAGAATAAGATCTTATTCCCCATTCTCTATTGTCTATATTCTGATGTAGTGTTTACATTCTGTAAATGTGATTGACTCATTTTAACAATTTGATAGTTAGAAAAATACCTCCTCCCTGAGTAAGAGATTCATCACAACAAGCCGGAAGTTAAACAAAGTCAAACTGTTGAGGTGGGAGGGGGCTACAACGTGGACCTGTCAGACGCAGGAGATTGTACCGGTGCGCCACACAGGGTGCGTCTGCGGTACGGTACGGTGCGGTGCGGTGCGGTACGGTGCGGTGCGGTACGGTGCGGTACGGTGCGGTACGGTACGGTGCGGTGCGGTACGGTGCGGTACGGTACGGTGCGGTGTGGTACGGTGCGGTACGGTACGGTACGGTGCGGTGTGGTACGGTACGGTGCGGTACGGTGCGGTACGGTGTGGTGTGGTACGGTACGGTGCGGTACGGTGCGGTGCGGTACGGTGTGGTACGGTGCGGTGCGGCGGAACAATTTCATGCGTCTGAAAGTTTACTAATCAGACGTTCTAATCGCTTGGTGTACATTTTTTGCACGGGATTCTCCCGCATGTCCTTTTTTTTGAACAAACAGGTAAATAAAGCGCCTGTCTTCTTAATTTCACACGTTGTGAGCACATGTTAAGCATTTTTACACTTGATTTTATCACCTGTTATGTTTTTATTTACAAGTGTAGAAAACGCGTGTCTTCTGTGACGTTGCTTTTCAAAGTAGGGAAATTGTAACGTTATATGGTTGATTTTCTCTTTTCGGAAATCCTTTATATTTAGAAAAATAAATATAAAGAAGCCCACTGATTGATTCCTTCAAGCAAGTTTAAGATCGAAAAACATCGACAGAAGAGCTCCTTCTCTAACGTTACAAATCTGTAAGTGTGCTATTTCATTTTATTTCACGGTTTACAACTAGTACTGTATAGCGTTTATGGATGTGTATTTCTGTTCTGAAAGTCCACTAGCATGTTGTGCTAACAAGCTTCCCATACCTTTCTATTGTATTTTAGCTAGCTAAGTTAGCTGGTTAGCTGTCTTTTATACGGACTAACGTTAGCCAAGAGGATGTTGTACCTAGTTTGTTTACTCATTTCGTAGAGAAGACATTTTTCATTTCATGCCAACTGTCAGCCCAGTATCTTGTGATAGAAATGCATGGCATAATTGTTATGTTTCTGAAACGACCTTTGCGATCTCTTTCATGCCTGCTAGTTAACAGTAACGTTACAATGTTAGCTAATTTGTGTGCTAACCCAACTAGCTATTTATTGTTCAAAGGCAGGAAAGAGACACTGGATGTATGTCAGAGACACATACAGTAGTAACCCGCTGTAGCATCCCTGTAGGCTTGATGACATCTACCAAGAGGTCTGGACCTTTATGGCTCAGAAAGAACAGAATAGGTCTACACAAAGATACTGGTGATATAGCTATTGACAAGTGTGCTTAGTCTACACTGGTCCAGGACAAGCAGCCCTGGTCCCACTCCTCTCCCTCAATCACTACAGTAGCATTACACTACAGTAGCATTACTTGAACTTCTATTGCTGCATACTGGAGCTGGTATAAATACCATCCTCCTGTAGCACCGGCAGGTTAGAGATGTGGCCACCACCATTCCCATTATGTACCGCGTCTGTTTTTCATTTCTTTCTACTTGGAAAGGTGGTTCATGCACGTTATGTTGTCTAGTTCCAGGTGCATACAGGGAGAATTGATTGTTGTGTGTTCCACTATAATAAAGGGTCTTTCCACATGTCAAAAATAGACTGGATGGTTAAAGGACATTCCTTTCTTTTGACGTGTGTGCTCATAGCTCAAGGTGTTTCATCTCTGTCATTGTGTTTTACAGCAATCGTCTTCAACGTGGAGACGTGGTGACGTACAGCAACCTGAAGTTCCAGGTGTGGGATCCTGGTGTACAGATGAGTATCAGGTCATTATATCAATACCACAACAAGCCCTTCATGTATATGTTGAGTGTAAAAGGAAGACAGAAGCTTCTTCAAGGCATCACAACTTTCTATATATTATTTTGCCACGCCTCTTTGTATAAAGGGTTTGGCCTAGTTGCCTGTGCTCGCCACAGTCTTTCCCCTAACCCTTGTTTCTCTTTCCCCTGCCCCCATTCTTCTACCCCAAACCCTAAGCTACTGAGATAATTGACTTAAATTAACACACCTGGTCTTCCAGGTTGATTTATCGAAAACATGAAGTGCCTACGTAAGCCTATGTACAGTTGAAGTCTAAAGTTTATATACACTTAGGTTGGAGTCATTAAAACTTTTTCAACCCCTCCACACATTTTTTGTTAACAAACTATAGTTTTGGCAAGTCGGTTAGGACATCTACTTTGTGCATGACACAAGTAATTTTTCCAACAATTGTTTACAGACGGATTATTTCACTTATAATTCACTGTATCACAATTCCAGTGGATCAGAAGTTTACATACACTAAGTTGCCTGTGCCTTTAAACAGCTTGGGAAATTCCAGAAAATGATGTCATGGCTTTAGAAGCTTCTGATAGGCTAATTGACATAATTTGAATCAATTGGAGGTGTACCTGTGGACGTATTTCAAGGCCTACCTTCAAACTCAATGTCTCTTTGCTTGATATCATGGGAAAATCTAAAGAAATCAGCCAAGACCTCAGAAAAAATATTGTAGACCTCCACAAGTCTGGTTCATCCTTGGGAGCAATTTACAAACGCCTGAAGGTACCACGGTCATCTGTACAAACAATAGTACGCAAGTATAAACACCATGGGACCACACAGCCATCATACCGCTCAGGAAGGAGATGCGTCGTTCGGTCTCAAAGAGATGAATGTACTTTGGTGCGAAAAGTGCAAATCAATCCCAAAACAACAGTAAAGGACCTTGTGAAGATGCTGGAGGAAACAGGTACAAAAGTATCTATATCTACAGTAAAATGAGTCCTATATCGACATAACCTGAAAGGCCACTCAGCAAGGAAGAAGCCACTGCTCCAAAAACTGCTATAAAAAAGCCAGACTACGGTTTGCAACTGCACATGGGGACAACGATCGTACTTTTTGGAGAAATGTCCTCTAGTCTGATGAAACAAAAAAGATAACTGTTTGGCCATAATGACCATTGTTATGTTTGGAGGAAGAAGAGGGAGGCTTGCAAGCCGAAGAACACCATCCCAACCGTGAAGCATGGGGGTGGCAGCATCATGTTGTGGGGGTGCTTTGCTGCAAGAGGGACTGGTGCACTTCACAAAATAGATGGCATCATGAGGAGGGAAAATTATGTGGATATATTGAAGCAACATCTCAAGACATCAGTCAGGAAGTTAAAGCTTGGTCGCAAATGGGTCTTCCAAATGGACAATGAACCCAAGCATACTTCCTTTGTTTTAGATATGTTAATCATATGGTTGTTATCATAATCTCAATAAAAGGTTGGGTGGAAACATCTTATTTTTCATGATGAATAAATGTTTTCAACTGTCACCAAGGCAAGATTATACATTCAGGCGTCATGTTGAATTATTCATATTAGGAAAACCTTAATCACTTAAAATAATATTAAATACAAGTTCACGTACAAATGTATAAGAAATCTGTTATAAATCAATTGTATGATATTTCATTTTCAACTAAAGTGGATGTTTAATGACGTGATGGAAATGACATTTGTCGATGGCTGTCTGGGAAAATTACAAAAATATATACATTCCTGAATAGTACGATCGCAGCCATTATCAGATACAGTTTCTAGACAAATCAAAGACAAGTACAATACTGGTAAAATGGTGCTTGAATGAGTTTTAATTTCTGAAAGTTTGCACGGCCAAAGTGCCAAAAGTTGCAGAATCACCAATAAATACAAATACAAAAGAGAATGGAATTATTACACTATTAACCTATTGCTAACAAAAAACACACAAATAAAACTAAATTGCACAAATCCTATTTTACTAATTGATTGACAATGGTAGTTCCCAATTACTATAAAACAAATCTGTTTTGGTGAATGCATGGTGTTGTTTTGTCCTCAGTCTTCCTTCGAATGCTGTGTGTACTGATTCAGTTCTAAACGACCTTCATCGAGTCCATCTTGACCTCTTCCATCACTGCAACGGATTGTCCAGTCTCAGACGGTCATTGGCTGACACCTGCCCTCCATCGAAGTCCTGAACGAATCCAGGGCCAGGAAGCGTAGCAGGAAAGATAATCACCGACTCCTTCCACCCCCTCTTCCAAAGACCCTCCTCTGGCAAACGGTTCAGGTCAATCACGACCAAACCCCCCTCTTCCCCCGCGCTGTGGTCCTCACCAACCGGCCACCTGAACAGTTTCTTCCCCCGCGCCGTGGTCCTCACCAACCGGGCCACCTGAACAGTTTCTTCCCCCGCGCCGTGGTCCTCACCAACCGGCCACCTGAACAGTTTCTTCCCCCGCGCCGTGGTCCTCACCAACCGGCCACCTGAACAGTTTCTTCCCCCGCCGTGGTCCTCACCAACCGGCCACCTGAACAGTTTCTTCCCCCGCCGTGGTCCTCACCAACCGGCCACCTGAACAGTTTCTTCCCCCATGCCGTGGTCCTCACCAATCGGCCACCTGAACAGTTTCTTCCCCCGCGCCGTGGTCCTCACCAACCGGCCACCTGAACAGTTTCTTCCCCCGCGCCGTGGTCCTCACCAACCGGCCACCTGAACATTTTCTTCCCCCATGCCGTGGTCCTCACCAATCGGCCACCTGAACAGTTTCTTCCGCCGCGCCGTGGTCCTCACCAACCGGCCACCTGAACAGTTTCTTCCGCCGCGCCATGGTCCTCACCAACCGGCCACCTGAACAGTTTCTTCCCCCGCGCCGTGGTCCTCACCAACCGGCCACCTGAACAGTTTCTTCCCCCGCGCCGTGGTCCTCACCAACCGGCCACCTGAACAGTTTCTTCCCCCGCGCCGTGGTCCTCACCAACCGGCCACCTGAACAGTTTCTTCCCCCGTGCCGTGGTCCTCACCAACCGGCCACCTGAACAGTTTCTTCCCCCGTGCCGTGGTCCTCACCAACCGGCCACCTGGTCCACGATGATCCTCTCATCCATGGGCTTTGCTCTATTCATCCAGACTCCGCACCCTGCACTATCATCCCAGAACTGCACATTGCTCTTTACACTCTCTGTACATCTCTTTATCATTTATAATGTAGATAATTGTGTTCATACTGTATGTGGACCTTGAGAAATTCTCCATCTATATATTTCTTGGGGGTATATTCTGTTCATCGTCTGTATATTCTGTTTATCGTCTGTATATTCTGTTTATCGTCTGTATATTCTGTTTATCGTCTGTATATTCTGTTTTATCGGCTGTATATTCTGTTTATCGGCTGTATATTCTGTTTATCGTCTGTATATTCTGTTTATCGTCTATATTCTGTTTATCGTCTGTATATTATGTTTATCGTCTGTATATTCTGTTTATCGTCTGTATATTCTGTTTATTGTGGCAGCACTATTTTAGTCAAATTGCTGTACATTCAAATGTATTTGGTGAATAAAGCTGATTCTGACATGTTAACCTTGGTTTATCATATGTCAGTTTATATTCTATTATTAGGGACTGGTTTGGGGCGGCAGGAAGCCTAGTGGTTAGAGTGTTGGGCCAGTAATTGAAAGGTTGACAGATCAAATCCCCAAGCTGACGAAGTGAAAATGTGTCGTTCTGTCCCTGAACAAGTTAACCCACTGTTCCTAGACTGTCATTGTAAATAATAATTTGTTCCTAACTGACTTGCCTGGTTAAATAAAGGTTAAATAATAAATGTACTGGATGAACTGTAGCAAGTTATCACCTTTGTGTCTATAACTCATTCTAAATGTGCTGTATGTGTGTCCATGGGCTTCATACCCTAAATATTGGCTCCTACCTGCAATGTGTGGACTCGTTTTATGGTGTTTGTTAGAGCTGACTGTCTGCTTTTCGTTTTACAGCGCCACAAGTTTAAGACCATGCTTAGCCATTGTTCTCTCTCTTTACCGCTGGTATTATCAAGAGATGGGTCAACGTTGAAACTGCCTTTCTTGGTTTATTTGGCGTGGGATACGCCAAACAGTAGCCTGTGTTGAGTTTTGTTAATAAACCGGGAATTCAAAACGCAATCCTCTGTCTGGACGTTTGTTAATTTATGATCTAGCCAGGTCGTTACAGTAATAAACTTGAACTAGTAGAGTCCAGTCAACTCACGGTGTAGTATACTTATTCTAATGTATTTTCCAATACATGTTGTTATTTAGCTGCTGGCCTTCCCAAGTCGTTCTGCACTTGCTGCGCAAATTGCCTTGCCAGACGGCTCGTAATAGCCAATCACAACACTGGCCTGGCCGATGCCAGTCATTTGTCAGTCTGTCCTTCACTCCAGTGAAGAGACCAATCTAAGGTTTGTAGACCCGCCTTTAAGCCCGCCCCCCACCAAGCGGATCTCCAAACCCAAAGCTGTTCAGACTTGAGAGAAAGTCATTAGAGAAATTGGCTCTATTCATTATACCTCCTCAAATGTTCATCTTTACTGTCTACCGGCCTGAAGACTTCTGGAGCGACTTCTGCTATTGTTTTTATCATTAGCTTACTAGCTGTCGTCGATGTATTTCTGCCTGAAACAGTTCCTAATGACTACATTTCAATTCCAGCCCGGCGAAGGAGGTTTTAATAAACATTGTTCAGTTCCTCTGTGTTCAGTGTCTTCCTCATTTCATGGTATTGGGAGCTTCCATAGTTTCCCGGTCGATGTAGAGCTCAGAACAAGGTGCTTGGTGGCACTACGTCGTGACAACTTTACTGTCACCAAACACACAAAGGTGTGTAGTACACATTTCGTCGAGAGTGACTTTGTCGAGGGGAAAGTTGGGGGGCGACAATACCTAAAAAGAGGTGTTGTTCCTCCAGTCTTGGCGTGGAAGTGGCACATTCAAAAGAGACCTGGTGTTTGGGAAAGAAGACTGAAACCTCCTGCTCCGACTGAGGAGGATGAAGAACAAGGTGCGCTGCCTATGGACTGTTCCGTCTCTGACCCGGTCCACTCTAGACACGTTATTACTGTGCAGTACCCGAACCCGCAGCCCTGGACATGGCCCTTATGGCAAACCATGAGCACGTAGGAGAAACTGAGGAGCTTCGAGCCAAGCTGGAGAAACTGGCCCCGGTTTTGGTCTACAGCGATCTGCTGCTTCTGACGAGGATATACGTTTTTACACAAGATACAGTAATGATGTATTATTATCCAGCATTACTATTGTCTATTATTTACTTTCAATTATTATTATGCCAAAGTCCATCTAACCTTTAAGAACAAGTTCCTTGTTATTTCAAACTAGGCTAGCATATCTTAACTTAAGTAGGCACATTGGATGTATATTGTCTTTACATTAGTTTTCAGTTAACCCCCAGAAATGCTCCCAGGTCGTTGCTGCAAATAAGATGTGGTTGTTAGTCCACTTCCCAGGTTAAATAACGGAACATTTAAAACATTCCCTGCTGTGATGAGAGCTGCTGTGAATTACACTACAAATTGCAGTAACAAGAAAACAGGCTACAATAGCAGCTAGAGGTCATGTCTAGTGCTACTTCAGGCTTAGAGAAGATGGGCAATAATAGTAATGAGCTTTTTTGGTATTGAAATACTCTGGGTCCTTCTTTAGATGTGCAAGCTACACCCACCTGATGGCCTTCTGGCACTTGATTGAGCGGCCAGCAGCAGAGACCAAGTTTATAAGAGTCACAAGCACCAATCCATCTGAAACAAGTGGTACACGAAGAAAACCGGTAAGGGACAACTTCATTAAACATTCTTCAGTGTGTAGTACTCCTGTACAGCCACTGGCTCCATGGCTAGCCCCCTCTTCATCTCCATGGTCTGCATACCAGATCCCTGTACAGCCACTGGCTCCATGGCTAGTCCCCTCTTCATCTCCATGGTCTACATACCAGATCCCTGTACAGCCACTGGCTCCATGGCTAGTCCCCTCTTCATCTCCATGGTCTGCATACCAGGTCCCTGTACAGCCACTGGCTCCATGGCTAGCCCAAAGGTGGACTCAACCAGGGGCATGTCAGCTGACATTTCCATCGTTGTCACAAGAGGGACAGTAAGTGGAGAAAAGTTGGCATACGTTTCTGAGACGCGGAGAAGGTCCATGTCAGGCATGTATCCATTGAGTGCTTTGTAGAGAGAACTTCTGCAAAACATTTTAAAACCTTAACATCAGCTTGGAGAGATTACTATGACAAAGACTCATGTAACTTTTCCAGAAACACCAGATGAATTGCACATAGCACTTCCTGCAACACAGGAGCAGTGGCTTGGGACCAATGTCCCTGGTACGGAGTGCTTTAACACCATCTGGGAAGATAAGTGTGATGAAAGACTGAAGTGAGAAACAAGAATGATGCGGCCCATAAACAACAATAAACATAGTAGTGTCTAGTCTTCTTAACTAGGGGCTCATTTAACTATACAGGAATAGATTATGTCTCAGTAACACAATTACCAAACACTGCATCAACAGATCTTTACCAAATATCCTGTTCATTAAGTGGGCAATTCTACATTGGGATTGGGACCCATCATTAATATCTATCTACTGATAAGATTAAACGTTGACACTGTCTCCAACACATTTTGACCATGATGACAGTGTCTCACAGGAGATGTTTAACAAGGTCCCTAGTAGCCATCTAGAACCTTTCCCTACTCTGATGCTGTGAGGCTTTTCACTCTTCCTCATGGACCTGTGACAGACAGGCAGCCCTCACGGTGATCTCCCCCTGTCAATGTATCTGTGTTAGATACTGTGGAGAAGACATGAAAAACAAGTATTTTTAGTTAGCAAGCATAACTTAACCAAGCTAAGGAAAATACACACATTCTCAGGTAGATTGTGTCAACGGTACATCATTTATACGAAGTAACTAACTAGCTACTGTTAATAGTTAAATTAGCTAGCTAATGATTGTAGCTAGAAAACGTTCTGTCACTGACTTGGTAGTCACCTTCATAGTTGTCTATGTAGCTTCATATATACACATCTTCAACCCCTTTTCATTCTTGCTAGCTGGAGTCTCCGAGGCTGATTTAACAATTCCATGTAGATGATGAATATCAGGTTGTTTTAATGAAGCAGA